>JAIUZE010000459.1:0-166386 GCA_022085475.1 Heliosperma pusillum
CCGTATTGACTCAAGACTAATTTTGACTTGACGATGTACGAGTGTACGACAATACTAACTACTAAAACGATAGTATAGAAATCCTCAAATTCAACAAGTCGGCGTTGTTAATTCCTACGATCAAATTCTCCAATTGACGTCAAATTCTAGTTCGATATCGTTAATTATTTTTCTACCATCTTCAATTCAATCTTTGCTCCCAACCCGTAAAAATAAGCAACCAAAGACCTATTGAATCTTGCTTTTTAGTCAACTGCAATATGTGCCCATTTTTTTCCGGCCCACTCTTTTTATATTTGCGATATACATGCATTTTTCAATATCTGCATGATTTTAGGCTCATTCAAGAATCCTAAATTTACTATTACAATCAATTAGCTGTAATTTCTTTCTTTTAGCATTGTTATTTGATCAAGCTGATTTATGGTTCGATTTAGGTTATAACTTCATAAATTTTCGTACTGCTATTTATGTTAATTTCAAGTTTTATTTTCATATTTCCAGTTTTGTTAGCCTCGGAATGTAGTTTTTGCTTTTAGTTATTAATTTTGATTAATCGGTAGTCTATTGTGTTCGGTTAATCAATAAGCTTATGTTTCACTTAAGAAACTAAGTTTGCTTAATATGCTACTGTGATGACGATGTAAGTGTGTTATTCGAATTATATAATCTTGTTATGTCCGGAATATATTTCTCAGGTAAAAAAAGTAGTGTTTTTGGCTATTAAAATATAAAAATAGAATGATTGATTATCATGAGTTGAATAATGACATTTGTTTGGAGATTTAGATATCATTTTCAATGGCCGATGATCATTACCAATCAGAATAAAAAATCGTTCATACAAGTCACGAGAAATTCAAATGACTTATCTGATGTCGTAGTCGAGTTACTCTTCCAAAAAAAAGTAAAGCGATGCTCGAGCCACAAGCCGAGCTTGAGCAACATACAAGTTTTTCGAGCTCAGCCAGGCAGCCTTAATGCTTTTGAGCTTAAGAGATTGAGAGGAAAGTTGCCTCATATCATGAAAATAAGCATGCAGCCTAATGCTTTTGAGCTTAAGTGAGGACAAAACGAGCCCAAAGGTAAATATCTCATATTTAGAAGGGTATGTTACGACGGTGGTGGATCGGGTTGTTATACCTAGGGGTGATAATGAGACGAGACAGCTCGCGAGCAGCTCGAGATCGACTTGGTCAAAGCTCGGTCAAAGCTCGGCTCGTACAGGCTCGGCTCGGGCTCGGGCTCGGCTCGAGAGCTTAACGAGTCAAGCCGAGCAAACACTGGCTCGGCTCGAAAAGCTCGCGAGCAGCTCGAACTTGTGTAATTATATAAGATATTGCTCTTATTTTATAAAAATTTTTTTACCATGGTTATATCTCTGTATTACATATATCAAATGTCTCATTTTTTTGCCAAATATTTTTATATATAAACTTTGCGCATTGTTATTGGAAGTATCGGAAGAAGAAAAAAAATCGGAAATCAACAAATATATAGGCTCGATTTGAGCTCGAGTTTGGCTCGAGCTCGCGTTAAAGCTCGCAAGCTTTTTAACGAGCTCATTTTTTTCAAGCTCGGGTAAGCTCGAGATCGGCTCGAGCTCGAGTTTTAGTTTTTGAGCACAAGCCGAGCAAGGCCAAGCTCGGGCTCGGCTCGGCTCGTTAGCACCCCTAGTTATACCTAAGATTACACTCATGTCCAGAATTAAATTTTTATAGGAGCCTTGCTTGATGAGCTGATCTAGACTCTTCAGCCTTACCGACTCTTCAAATATGTTCATCTTATATATAGCTGAGAACGTTAAAGAAAGCCGCTCAATTGGAAAATGCGCCACCATAAACTCAATCACGTTAGCAGAGACTTTCACATATGTCAGACGAACAACTCTTAATTAGGTTTAAAGTTTAAACCAACACAATTAGCGAGCATTCCTGAGAGCTTCTCTATTTTAGGAAACGTATCTCTAGGGGAATATTCTTTACGCCACGCAAAGAAATCCATTTCAAATCAAGTGATCCCCTTTTTAAGGCACATTCTACCCATGTAACTCCGTCAGTTGTAGTACGTCAGATGTATAGTCTACTTACTGCTAAGAAACTCCCAATCATAATTCCAATCGTACAATACCAAAGAATAGAAAACATTTACAGTTAATCCCCTATATTGCCATCTCACTATCAATTGCACATTTTTTTGTTAGATCATACTTAGTGCAATGGTTACTGTTGGTAATTTAAGTGTAATTACCCGTTTATTTTAGCGTATTTAAGTTTGGTTCATAGATGGGTAATTTCTAAATAATATTATGTGAGTTTGGGAAGTACGGAGTGTACGCTTGCATAATTATTTACGGAGTTATGGTACAGTTTCCGTTCGAATAACTATGATGGGGTCACTTTGACGGGTTTTATTGTGAACAGTTGCAATTCTTCTCAAATTCAGTGTGGGATAAGAAGATAAATATATAGAATAATAATCTCATCTTATGCGTCATAACGTCATTGAACAATATAACAAACTACACATAAAATACTTCGAAATTATATCTCTGTTTCTTGTGCCAGAATGCAGAGGACACCGTCTTATCTCAACAAGAAATTCGGGATAACCCTGACACTAATATAGGGTCAAATTGTTCTATTAGGAAAGCATAAGTCGATTTAGTATGATTTATTATTGTCAATCCTCATTCGTGCATACCAAATTTGCTAACAATCTAATAGAACAATTTTCGAAGTGCGTAATTTTTGTTGCACGTTGAAGATAGTGAGTTGCGTTTTATATGAATCCATTTTTAAAATAATGCTATAAAAATAAGTATTTGTCGTTTTGGGTCGGTTTCAAAATTATTTATCAAAATGGTGTCCACGTAGGCTCGTGTCTTTAATTTAATTTTTTTTTTCCAAAAAAAAAAAATAAAAAAATTTGGTACTGTTCACAGACACGCCAATGGGAATGGCGTGTCTCTTTCAGAAAACCCGCCATTACCAATGGCGTGTTTGCTTTAATCCATTTTTGTAAGTTTGCCTTTTTCTACTCACTAGAAACACGTCATTGGCAATGGCGTGTTTCCTTTGTATTTTTTATTCGCGAAATCCGAGCCTACGTGAACACCATTTTGATAAATAGTTTTAAACCCGACCAAAAACAACAAATACTTATTTCTTGAGCATTATTTTAAAAATGGATTCGTTTTATATGCATGGCTTAATTAGTAATTCTATGGTTCGGAACTATGGATGCATGGTTCGTGATTAATACAGATCGATATCATCAACAAAAGAAATCACAAGAGATATGTACATTTTGACTTTGATCTGATTTGGGTGATTTTAAGCTTGATCTTGAATATGTTAAAGCCTGATCTTGAATTATTTGTTGTCTACCATGTTGTAAAGCATGGTGTAGCACATTAACATTGGCTATTATGGATATAATTGTTGAGCCTTAATGATTTCATGTCGTATTAGTACTGCATATTTAGAATTTTTGCATCATGGAACCATGGTTAATGAGGTTATGAATGCAATGGTTTCTCCAATATCATTCATGTACTATGTACTATGAACCGATTGGCAGAGGCGGTTCTAAGATTTGATGGACGGGGGTGCGTAATATTTTTTAACAATGAAAATATCGAGTTATATGAAAAAAAAAATTGTTTAATTGGACAAATGTATGGTGATATAACATTCATTAAAAAATGTTCATTATGAGGGTTGGACCCATGACTTCTAGCTAATAAATAATATTAACAATCACTAGACCCACATAAATAACATGCTTCTTCATTACACAAAATTGTAATTATTTTAGGCCAAGGGGGTGCACATGCATCCACTGCACCCCCGCCAGAAACGCCTCTACCGGTTGGTACTATCATCTAATGCTTCTATAGTTTTCACTTTAGCATTGTTTCATTTGATCAAGTTATTGTATTGATGATGATATTGTTATATGACAATTTATAGAACACTAAATGTCTTGTGATGTCACAAGAAATTTTGTCACATTTTTGGTGGGCGGGTCACAAGAAATCTTCTTCTATTAGTTGGTGCAGTAGGCTTTTCCTAAGTCAACCTAAAGGAAATGGTGGTCTAGGTATTAGACGTACGTATGAAGGAGTTTAATCAAGCACTTTTATCAAAGATTGGATGGAGACTCATCACCCACCCAAACTCTATTCTTAATAAGTTTATTGGTGCTAAATATGGGTTAAAATGGCAGGATGGTGATCTGCTTTTTAATGATGGCAAGTGTAGTTCTTCATGGGGATGGAAAGGTATTGTCTGGGGCCTTCAATTAATTAAACCTCGTATAGCTTGGAACATCTCTCCATCTTCTGATCTTCGTGTCTGGGATACTAAATGGGTTAATGGAACTGTGCCAAAACCTAAATGTTTAGAACTTCTTACCGGGTCTCCTAATTTGAGCAATTTGAAAATCAAAAATCTTATTTATAACAACAATTGCTGGAACCATGGGCTCGTGACTATGTTTTTTTATCAAAATTGTGCGAAGGACATTCTTGCTATTCCGATTAGGTGCTCTGAAGGTAGCGACAACTTTTTCTGGTCGGCTTCGTCGACTGGGAATTACTCGGTCAAGATTGGCTATCAGATTGCACTACAAAATCTTTGGAATTCCTCGGCTACCCCTAAGGACCGCTCAAGAGTTCCAATTGCTTATATGGGTGTTTTTCAAAAAATTCTATGGAACCTACCAGGCCCAAGAAGTTGGATCATTCTTATTTGGAAACTTCTTACTGAAACTTTGCCTACTGGAGAAGGCTTCTTAAAAAGGGGTTTTGATGGATCATTTACTTGCTTGCTATGTGATTCCCAGCAAACGGAAACGCCTATCCACCTTTTCCGTGATTGTTCTTTTGCTAACAGACTTTGGGCCGGAAGCCTTCTGGGGATTAGGGCTCAGTCAGGGGATAATTTGACCGTGCAGTCTTGGGTGTGCAATTGGCTTTCTGTTCTTTTGAAGGTTAATAATAAACAAGAGGCGTGTCTTTCCTTCTTATGTACTATCTGGACTATTTGGGTAGTAAGGTGCAAAAAGGTCTTTGATAATACCGAGTGTTCTCCAATTGGTGCTATCTTACTTTACCGAGAGTCGTTTAACCTGGCTCTTTCTGCTGAAGACAAGAAATCGGGGTCTATTGATTTCCAAACTCGTTTGGAGGAAGACATGTCTAACCTTAGGAATGGAGTCTCATACCCGTTGATTTAGAGTTCTCTGAGTTGCTCTCGGCCTGATATTTATGTAGATGCTGCGTGGTCTAAGGTTCTTGCTGCTGGGTTTGGTGGGTGTATCATGTTTGGTAATAATGTTGTATCAGAATTCTGTATCAAAGGACGTGCTGAGAATGCCGAGCAAGCAGAAGCGTTGGCAATTAGGGAGGCATTGAAGTGGGCGTTGTCTCATAACATCCTTCATATTAATGTTTTCTCTGATTGTCTGCAGGTTCTTGCTCAGGTCCTGAAGTTCTCCCAACTTAAGCATTGGACTAGGAATACGGTTGATGACATCATTGATCTGGCGGCTAACTTTCATTGTATTTCTTTTGCCTTCGTTCCTAGAATTTGTAATAAAGCCGCTCATAGACTAGCTAAGCGTGCTATTAAATTGTAAAACTCGTTAATCCGATTGTCAAAAAAAAAAAAAAAAAAAATGTCTTGTGATGGTATTAAATAATTATTTGAAATTGCTCGCTATTTTAGTGACTTTTCAATCTTGATTTTGATGTCATTGATTTTGCCATATCTAGGCATGAATGATCCTCAAATATTTGGATTGTATTAATTCAATGCATTTTTATTAGTCTTTTTTATCATGTGGGATTGTTGATATGTGGCTAAACGGTTGGTTTTGCTTCAGACAGATCATTTTGGTCTGAAGTAATAAGACGAGAATTTGTAACCACTTTACAGTTATATGTAACCACTATTGAAAACAAGTTGATATAAGTTGTGGTTATATTTTATCAAAAGGTGGCAACATAATCCCGTCTTATTTTTCAGACACAAATAGTCCGTCTGAAATAAGAATTTGCGTTCGTTAAATACCAGTTTATCATACAATTATGGTGCTATAACACTGGTGGTTGTACTATAAAAATTTGTGGGTGTTTGGTTTAATATCCATGTTTCGGGTCTTTTCTAATTGGCCGTCTTTGATAAAAATGATGATCATGATTATTGTTATTGTTAGTCTATAACATGTTTATGTACTCATTTTGAGCATGTTAAGTATTGTCTTGTATAAATAATTTATATCTTGAGTCATTAGATAATTATTTTATTTAGACATAGTCACATTGAGCATGTTTAATAAGCTAAGTAGTTAAATCTTAATATGGTATAATATTAAGTGGTTTTCTATTTGTGTCTATTGATTGTATGACATGGTTAAGAGGGATTCTCTTTGATAATAGTAATTCATACTAGTATTAAGTTACAATGGTGGTTGTATCATTATTGATTGTATGAATTGTGTGCACTATAACAATAGTGGGTATACTATTGAGTCTACAAGTCGGTGTAATGTTATAATGAACCCTCCTTGGTATAATACACAGGAATGCGGGTTGAGCGATATCATACGCGGTTGCTTGTGTGGCTCTATAGCATAGTGTATTGGTTTTGGGTGGTGTCAAGTTCCGGTTTTAAAGGAACTTGAGACACCCTATTTGGTTTAAGGAAAATTAAATAATCGCCCATGAAAAGAAACATATTTAATGTCATTTTCCTTCTCATTATGGTTTGTCTTTGTGTTTTATGTAAACAAGGTTAATGCGATGAGTAAAAGTTTTAAACATTTATAAAAGTTGTTCGTTGATCAATGTCAAGATTGAATATGTTTGTTATCTTTTAATTTGATTGATTGATATTGATCATGATTTGAATTGCGTGTGGTGTTGCTAAAACAAAGATTTGCTTAGTTTTGATCACCAAGTAAGAATTATAATCATGTCATATTGAATACGTATGTGACATTGTATATTTGAGGCCTTGATGGTGGCATTGCATGCATTGGTATATGTATAATATTGTACTATCTATACTAAGCTTGTTTAATAGTACAATTGTTATTCTTGTTCTCATATGCACTTTATTATTTAAAGCAATAAAATGAGTCTTGTGAAGTAGAGTATATTCTGCAAGCCCTCTTAGATATAATGCACGAAAATGTGTGTACTAAGCGGTAATATATGAGTATACATATGTGGCTTGATAGTTGAGCATTGTGTATTGATTTAGGGAGGTATTAAGGGCCGGTATATGGTACCTTAGGTGACTTGATTAAACTCGAGAAAGATTAAAACCTCGCTCATGTAATAGCATAGATTTTTCAAGTTTTGTTTCGAGTCTTTTATTGAATATGAATGTCAGATGAATATGTCTTATGAATCATTTATGAAAATGTTGTTTTGATCAATGAATGTTTACTTGGTATGTTATTTTAATAGTATTGTTGTGATAATTATTATGTAATTATTGATTAATATGTTGAAGTCTAATGTGAAATTTTAAGTTCAATACCTATAATTTGATTTTACCTCATATACTACGTGATAATGGCTTGCAGTAGCTATGGTGAGGTTATGGAGTTATGGTAGTTTAGCCATGTAAGGGAGGTTGATCAATTAATAACATCGAGTATACAATTATTGACAAGTCTATAAATGGAGTTGTCTTTGTTGTAGGTTGATGACAAATTGATCTATGGCTTAGGCCTTAGTCATCATGTTTTTCCATGAAAGACATGGGGGAGGTAAATATGGTCCTTGTTGTTAGGATCAAGTGCGAGAATCTAAAATTCAATCTATATGTACTCGATGGTGTTGAGTGTGATACTTATATTAATATAATATGATTAAAGTTGTATCATAACTTAAGACTCACAAGGTCTAGTGGTGCTTATGCGGTTGAAAAGTTGATTAAGGATCTAGTAATACTAGTACTTATGTTTGTCAAGCAATTAGACAAGAGTGAAGGTGTAAAGTAAACCATGACTTGTGGTTTGTCCAGTGTCCAGTACCTTCGATTTTAAAAAAAGAAGATTGTATGCAAATTGTATCACCTTTTAGATGGTTATATTCTACAAATAGTAGTGTATTATTGCTTGAGGTATACACCAATAACTAGTTTTAAACCCGTGCAAATTTGCATGGGATATGCTATTATATAAATATTATTATTTCAAAACTTTTTTAGAGCATATAAGTCTAGAAATGTTGATATACTTTATATATGTTTAATCTTGTTCTAAATTAACCTCACTCAATCAACCATGTTATATTACGGTTTAATGAACACGTAAATGTAACTCGTGACTGAAATGACTCAAATTGAAAAGGATCGACTAATGTAGTTTTAAGATTCATTTAGATCGTTATTTGACCCATATATAACAAATTAAATAAATAAGTGAAATATTTATATTTAAATCAAAGCACATAAAATTAATTTAAAATAAAATAATAATATCATGTTAATTTTTTTTCAAGTGAAGGTTTGTATAATATGAAAAGATACTACCCTTATTTTTCCCTTTTTCCCATTTTCTTTTTCACGGTCCCTAAGACAAAGCTTTAACCATAATTTTCAACATGTTAAAGTTTTTTTGTTTTTGTTGAAAATATAATTTTGTGAGAGATAGTTTGATTATCAATGTAGTAATTTAGTTTCATGTATTTTTAATTTTTTTACCATCCAATATATTTACGGTCAAAGTTTAGTAACATTGATCTCTTAAAATCAAATTAAAATAAAAATAGGAAAGTAGAAGGAGTACATAATAGTGTTTGGAAAAAATATTTTGATAAAATATATTTCCTCAGTTCATAACCAAATACCCGCTCTACTTAATATACTTACACCATTCACAGTTAGATATACTTACACCATTCACCTTTTTTGAGATGATAAGATATACTCGGAATTTCCTATGGAATAAGGAGTTGTTTGGTTACCCACTAATTAACATAGGAAGTTAAATTCATGTGAATTATAAAATGGGCATGTTGTTTGGTTACCCCAATTCACATGAATTGGAAGTTCCCATGAATTCCAATTCTTCCATAATGGAGGAAGTGGATTACCTAGGTCCCCCTAGGTAAGTTGAAATGCCTATATGAATTACACTTCCTCCATGGCAACCAAACATTATTTACTAATTCACATGAATTCTAAAATCATGTGATTTATGACTTCCTAGGCAATACAAATTCTCACATGCAACCAAAAGACCCCTAAGTATATTAAGTAGAAGGTGGAGGAATAAAAAGAAATTGCAATTAGAGCGGGTTCCCAAGAAAAATAAAAGCCTAAATGTAAGCGGCCAAAAGAAACCCTTTAAAAAACTTGGCTTTTATATATATATGAGATATGAGATATGAGATATGAGATATGAGATATGAGATATTAGATATGAGAGATGAGATATGAGATATATTAAGGAACATGACTAAATTCAAAAATATTGGTCAGTTCCACCTAAATTTAAATTAAAGCACTAATCAAAAGCATGTGTTATAAACCAAACATGGACATGGATGTCGATAAAGAAATATTATATAGGAAACATGGACAGGGATAACGATGATGCAATATTATCGTCAACTATAGTAAAACTAACCATTATTAAGCTCAAAGCATGTAATTAAAATAAAACTGTACAACTAAATTAATACATGTACGTAGATAACCATACTAAATTAAATGAGCCCAAAATAATTAAAGTGAAAAACAATTAATGAATCGTCATTAATCACACAATATGTAATTAAAATTGGCGTAGACAACAAAATTAATAAGTCTATAGTTAACAACCATACGAACTTAAATGAGCCCAAAATAATTAAGGTTAAATTCCTAGGAGTCTATAAACCATTCAGAGCATGAGAATTTAATCTACATAAAATCTCTCAACCCAACTAACCCTAACACTTAACTCTCACAATTTTACCCCGTCATTGCCGTTTTTCTCCCTTTTAGTCATTAATCCATATCTTTCTTTTTAATAACCTAGTAAACCTTATTCATTCTTCCATTTTGCAGGATTAATTCATCCTTTATTTCTCACTATTCCTCTTATTTTATCACAAATATGTGATTTACATTAAAGGAACTCTAATAATAATCTGTAAAAATTCATGTAAGTTTGTACAAACTCATTTATGTTTTATTTACAGAGTTCATATAATATACTCCGTAATAATTATTTTATGTAAACTACTATTTTTTTATAGTTACTCGTGTTTGGTGATTTTTACTTTTGTAATTTTTATTATAATTTCTTTTATGATTTTTTTTAAAGATTACTTAGATCTGATCATTATTGTTGCTTTTTGTATAAAGTTATTTATATTTACATTATTTTTGTCGACTTTTGTGAGTAGTTATTGTTGCTACTAATTTTTTTTTTGAGAAAATTGTCAAACAATTTCAATTTCTGAGATATTTTAAAATTAATTTCAATGAAAATAAAAATAAAACAATCATACAAATATCAATTTATTCTATAATTAGTTAATCTAATCTAATTAGATAAGAATTAGGGTTTATGTTATTCATTGTTGTGATATTGATTTTTTTTTACAAACATAAACAATTTTTTTTATCATATTTTGAGATTAGAGTAGAAAATAATGAAAAGAGGAGAGAGAGTAATTAATTATGAGCAAAGTTAATGGGGTCAAGTTTGCTTTTTTCTTCCTTGAATTGTGCAGCCAATGAGAAGTGAGGAATTGTGCAGCCAATGGGTTTCCAAGAAGTTAATTTTGCATTACAAAGTTGACATTGGAGTAGAATTTATAGTGTTAGCTATAACCTTAAATAGGCTAAGTGATTAGTTTTATTTATAAGTTTCATTTATGAACGAGACCGAGTTCACCCATATGATAGGCATGTTACTTTGACTAGTTTAGAGTTAGGTGAATTATGGTGACGGTCGCACCAAGACGTTATTAAAACGTGGTATATAAGCTATCAAAATGGGATGATACTGGTTGTTTTGTAAGATCTCAATTCTAGCTGATCGCTTTACCTAGAGGATCAATTAGGGACTTGGTTATAGTCAGTTGACGAGATATAAGACACTAGGCTTGTAAATAAGTGTCACTTTAGTAAATTTGGAAGTAAACTTAGTTTATGTGTGAATTATCTTCATGTATTCAAAATGTGTAGAAGGGTTCAATGCTAAGTCACACCCTGATACTCAAATATTTAGAATGTGTAATTTCACTAAGTGGAAATTCAATTTTCGTGACATTTTCATTTATGCATAAATTGATATGTTTGTTAACTTTTTTAAAATCTTGAAATACGCTTAAATGGGGGAGGAATGTTGGTAATGTAAGTGTAATTACCGGCTCATTTTAGCGTATTCAAGTTTGGTTCATAGATGGCTAATTTCTAAATAATATAATGTGAGTTCGGGAAGTACGGAGTGTTCGTTTACATAATTATTTACGGAGTTGCGGTATATTTTTCGTTCGAATAACTATAATGGGTACACTTTGACGGGTTTTATTGTGAAGAGTTGCAACTCCTCACAAATACAGTCTAATGTTCCTTTTCCACATCTATATGAATAGATGCGGGATGAGAAGATAAATATATAGAATAACAATCTCATCATCTGCATCATCAAACAATATAACAAACTACACATAAAATACTTCTGAATTACATCGCTGTTTCTTGTGCCAAAATGTGGAAGACACTGTCTTATCTCAATAGGAAATTCGGGATAACCCTGACACTAATATAGGGTAGAATTGTTCTATTAGGAAAGTATAAGTCGATTCGGTATGATTTATTATCGTCAATTCTCATGTGCATACCAAATTTTCTAACAGTTACTATAAAACTTTAGGATAGTTTCAGACAATACATGTTAAAAGACTGAGTGCAGAAGAGCAGATGATGCACACGACCATTCAGGACTACTGCACAATTGGCGATCCTAGATAGCGATTTTAAACTTCAAACATTCTACGAGAAGTTTAAGATTAAAATAGCCTAGTTTTCAGTTGCTTATCAATAAATGAGGTGCATGACAAATAATGGAGTGATTGTATGTCATACAACGGTCTTATATGAGTGTGTATCGTGTACCTATTTTTACATTGACTATAAACATCAGGTTTTCTGAAACAAATCAGCCAGAGTATCAGAGTGATCCTGGAAAGTAGCTTGAGCAGCCTGGGAGATATACTCCTCGATACGAAAGGAAGTAAAATCATCAGGTACAGTAACGGAATTTGAAGCACCGGCTTCTCCAGTTTGCTTGGGATTTGCTACTTTGATCTCATTCAAAGAAGCCATGGAAGAGCTTGAAGATAATGTAAGGGACGCAACCGTAAGTGTCTCATCTATGTCGTCAAGGGAGCAAACTGACCTCGCTGTATGAGATTGTTTTGACTTGGCCTTTACTCTTTTGCACCAACTGTGTAATGAATCTCTTACACTCTCCGCTATCAAGGCTTTCTTGCATTTCGATCCCATCTATTACCATACCATTATAATCAGAAGCATTAGTTTTGAATTGGATAAAAAAAATTGATGGCATGCATAAATTATTTTCTATATCCAATATCCGAACTCTTTACTTAAAAGAAAACATCTAAACAGGAAATAAGGAAGCAATGCGACTATGCGAGTAAGGTTATAAGTTAGAATAACATCTTTCGTTTTAAGGTTCGATGGCTTTCATTTGTATACAAGTACTGTTACAATTGGTATCTGATTCACGTCCCTCAGAGAAATGTATTCATGTTTTGTACTTTTGTTCTAGATAATTTATCGGAAAGACTGTATAGTTCATTATCAGAGGGTAAACAGCGAGTATGCAAGCTGTGAACATTCTCTCTGCTCTAAAACTTCTGCAACAATATTAGTGCAATGCCTTAAAGACTCTCGCCTATGAAGGGTAAGAGGGTCAGAAGCAGCACTCGTGTTTTGAAAAGCATCAACGGACTGGTTCCTGATGACCCGTGCATGATGATTGATGAATACAATATTGACCGACTTCTATCTCCCAATACAAGAAGTGCAGAACATTTAAACCTTAATTTCATCCTATTCTAAAGCAACGGAATGGTGAAATTTTTGCTCCATTAGAAACGGTTTCAACATTTATCCTTTATAACCTTTTAACAGAGTATTCGGTCTCTACTGAATGCAACTGACCTGAGTGATGATAACACTTAGAGGAACTGTGCTGTAGCTGCACCAGAATTGAACAAGAACTCTGCATCCAGAAACAAAAATAAAAACCGTTATACGATAGAAGTATTGAACCCAAGCTGAATTTCGAGGGCATATTGTCTTTCAATGTCGTACAGATTGGCACAATGCAAACTATAATTATTACTCTTATATGCAAGCATGATGCATGACATCTATTTATATCCAAACTGCGAACAAATAGGCAGACAGTGAATACTGCTTTTTATCACATATATCATACAACAGTGAATTCTTCGCTTTTAATCATTCATTCCATTTTTGAATACGAACGAAGGTGTCTTCCTTTGTTTAGGAATATGCTCCATGTTAGTCTTTATCACACATATGTACCCTTGCTAGCCATGTTTAAAGGTCATCGGTCCTTCGGGATATTAATTAAGGAGTTCAATAATATATTGGAACAACTACTTTGAAGTATGACTAAATGAAGCTAATCGCCAAATTTTTGTCTGGCGATCAAATTTAACAAAAAAAGGGGAAAAACAATAGTATGTACAATCTAAGAGTGACACATACCCGGAAACTAGACGTATGATAACCATCATATGGTTCTTTGTAAAGCAAGAATGTTGCTTGAAACCCCACTACACAAAGGAGAAAAGTAAACTTCAGTTGCTATTTCACATTGAAAATCGCGCATACTCTTCACGGTAAAGAATACATGAGCCACAAACCAACAAGTTCCACAAGAAAAGTTTCAATAGTATGTTTGAATTCCTGAATTCTCTCTCTATTTTTTATCAAGGAGGGAATGTACAAATGATCCCTACGAGGGCTTTGCTTAGTTACCTAATAATAAAGTTTCGAGGGCTACAAACTTTCACAAGAATCACCTGGTAGGTTACATGGGTGAAGAGCGAGAAATCTAAGTATATACACAAATCAAGTGGTTTCACGATGTTTACAAACCATAGTTCACGATGTCTGATCAATATTTTCTCACAAAAATATAACAGTCACAGCTTTTTGAAAACGGTAACATGAAAATATGGTAGTTTTAAAAATTCAAACATGACGATTTTATGCTGCATCTCTATATATATGAGACAAAAATTAATGGTCAAACATTGAAATCATAACATTTTAACAAGTTCAAATAAGGGAAAGAAGACGAAGATAAACAAACACAAATTAAAGCTAAGATAACCCTAAGAAATGGTAAATTAGATTGCATGCAATGGTGCTCATATTTGTTTCTGTGGACTCACCAAGGACCAAATAAATGTTGCCATCTCGAAAGAATTCTGCAGAATTACCCAAGAAAACAAGTCACATGAATAATCACGCTAGTAATTAAGAAAATTCCGAGATTTCAATATTTCAGGGCAGTAATAAACTGACCTGGAAGGAAACAAACTGTATTAACCATAGTATCATCTCTGGCTTTCCAAACCAGAACAGCCCGTCACGTGGTTTCACTTGAGTCTCTCTGGCTGGGCCTGATTGTCCTGCTATCTCTAGTGCTAACAGGGAGACAACATGCTCAAGCTTTGTCCCCAACAGCATGACAAGCTTTTTACAACATTAGATGTTACAGAAATCAGCACATGATTCATATAATGGGTGAAGAGCAAAGAAGACAAACAGGGATAGAGAACGATTAACTTACAACGACAGGAATAAAAGAAAGCCAAAAGTAGATGTTTAGTCCTGCAAATTTAGCCGTTGATCGAATGTTAAGAATTTACACAATTTTATATATAGTAGTTGAACTTGTATGAGTAGTTCCTTAGAAGAGATTTACCGTGGACGTTGAGCAGAATACATAATATAGCATAGCCCCATAGCGGCCATCTGCAAAATCCAGGCAGAATTGTTCTATCAGTTGTGATCTTGTTATAATGAGCTAAACTAATAAGATCATCTAATTAAGCTAGCAGTGATCTTTAAGCACATTCGTTCATCTAACCAGATTCATTGAAGAATACAAATCTCTACTTTGATGAATCTTTCGAACATAATATGTTTATATACCCGATTCCTACAATTGCATGAAATTCATCTTCCATGCTCCTGACCATGTATTTATGGAAGTTGTAGGAAAGTGGTAATTTGTGGTTCTGCGAAAAATCATTACAAATTAGCAACGGAATAGTTTCAAATTAGCGACCATAAATCCTACTTGGATGTCACAAATTTTCTGCTGTTTAGACAGTTGCATGGCTAGATAACACATCCTCAAAAATCACGACGACAAACAAAAAATTATGTTTCTTTCATAACAATTTCCCAAATATTACAACACTTACAATGAGAAATCTCTGAAAGGCCATAATTTTAAAGTACATCTTTATAGTGGGATACTAGCACTCATGAGAAGAGGAAAGTAACAAACAGCAGCAAGTTGGTATGATGGCAGAAAAAGTGGCAAATTTGTGGAACTTGCAGGTAGAAAATGTGAGACTTACAGTAATAAAACCCAAACGAAGGGCCAAATAGTCCGACTTCTTTATCGTATTCTTGAATTGTCGAAGAAAACATAGCTGCAAAATTTA
This sequence comes from Heliosperma pusillum, assembly GCA_022085475.1. Lineage (NCBI taxonomy): Eukaryota > Viridiplantae > Streptophyta > Magnoliopsida > Caryophyllales > Caryophyllaceae > Heliosperma > Heliosperma pusillum. Next base: position 15,764 of record JAIUZE010000459.1, read on the forward strand.
AGAAACTTTACATCAACTGGAGAATGCAATATCCACTAAATAGAGCATAGAGCAATACACTACGTGGACCTTCTACCTTAGGCATAAACATTAACGAGCAAATATACACCTAAAGTGATCAAGAAATGAACCTTGAAAGTTTCCCGGCTTCATTTATCTGAATTAGACAATCAAAAGCTGGCTGAAATAAACCTCCAATTTTATCCAGATTGGTATAAGGTGCAAAAGATTAACGTGGTTTCTTGAAACTCATGCTCTTAGCTACATTTATTACCCCACGTCCCCACCTATGTTACCTATACTCAGAAAAATCTGACTCATGCCCATCTGAATGTCGGACTACGCTACTTTGTAGAATCATTATAATTTTGGTTAAACATAAGTCATCACAAGCTACTTTGTACAATGAAGCGTCCAAATGTCAAACAGGTAGGTGAGGTAATATGAAGAGCCAGAGAAATATATAAACCATCTTGAGATGTGTAAAGTTACCATAGCTCCTTGAGACAAAAAAATAGCTTCTACTGTGAGACAAAGAAATTGTCAAATTACCATCCAGATTAGAATCTTGTTTCTGCTCCATGGATGGGAGGCATGGTGGAAAGCAAAGGTTGTTTGCCGCCTCATAACTTTGTTCTTCTTTGCTGCAAAGCGAGACTGTTGATTAGACGCGCTCACAGTGTTGCACAAGTACTATTTAATTTTGTTGGGGAACCACCATCGTATACTGCACTTCAATACGGTTAAAAGACTTAAAACCTTGCCACATTTTCATTAAGGGCAAAAGTATCTTATAGCGAATAGCTAAATCGAGAGGCAGCTCTCTTGTTGATTTTTTTTTTTGTTTTGGAGGGGGGTCCACAATTTATACCTTGCAAATCTCCATCACCAGCTTGATCAATCGCTTGATGCTCCCACTTTCTCCAACTGTATATCTATGAAATATGCAATCAGGAGCGTAAAAATCATTCATGATACTAATGCTTCTAACATAAAAGCTAAGGCTGTCAAGTCATGCATGATGCATAACAAAAGAAGCCTGTTATGGAGTATTTGCTTCTTTTAAGTTAGCTTGTTTCTACTCTGTTTGTGAATCCGTCTTCTCCTACAATCGTTTTGAGAATCATGTATTTTGCCTTGGAAGATGATTATGTCCTCTCAAAGTTTTCATTTGGACTCCTTTAACTGATAGTAGGATAACAGCCTTGTTTGACTCGAATATATATCATGTTTGGTTTATTAAAGCAACTATTTCCGTCGTAACTATTATAGATTGTGCAAAAATATTGGTCAAAGTCGATGTATTTCGACCACCAAAGTCGAATGAAGACAATATAAATTGGGTGGAGGGAGTATAATTTCTCCATCAAATGCCTTCACAAGAACCTCAACTATCCAAAATAGGGACGGTAAAATGGCAAATCAACAACAAAACTTCACCTTCGTCATGGCTAGCCCAACTGCAACAAAGCTGTACAGAACATGGGTGATACCAAGTACAAACAAGAATCGGTGAAGCTGTTCTAAACCTTCATATGACACGAACGGTTCACGCCCCTGCAATAATCACATGGTTAGTCGCTGCTAACTGAATGTGTAACAAAGTAACAAACACAAAGGAAACTGAGCTACTGACCTCGGGACATGTATGAGAGACGGAATTGTATAATCCTTTTGGAGGAACATCAGTCTCATTCAAAGAAGGGTGAGACTCTCTAACTAAGAAATGATTATGCGAAGAGAAATCTTCCTCGGTACAAGTGTAGAATCTACTGTCAAAAAGAGATGAATCCACACATATCTCAGAAATCCATCTCGCCCATTGCCCCAACATTAATGATATCAGACCCAGTAGCATAAGCTCTGTATAAAAATAAACATATGAAGGCATACACATTAGTCACAAACAAGAGGGCAACCAGCAACACACACCCAAAAAGAAAAAAAATTAATTTTCTACTCTTGGAGTAATACTAACCCTTGAGGGAGACCATTTCCACTCAAATGTCGTCACTGACACTGGCAAGCGATTTCAGTTTGGTTTAGATAAGGGAATTGAAATTCACCTGGAACTCCCACTTACAAAGTGGCTAGGACCTAGGTAAGTGAGAATTCCGTACAAAGTTCTACATCCCGAAAACTTGGCAACCAAAGAAATGTAGTCACTCATTCCTACGACTGTCCAGTTCACATGAATTGGGTACAAAACCAAACAAGCACTTCAACAAGTAATGGCAGATCGAGAGGTTAGAAGGTGCGGTTTCCTTACAATAACAATAAATATAAATTCTTCAGTTAAATTTTTTACTCTCTTATTTCTTCTAACTACCTTATAATTCGCTCCTAAATAAATTTTAATCCATATTTTAGCACCTGGATATCAAATCCTAATTTCGCCACCACTAATACAAGCTATCTAGTAGGGTGAACATTCATACATCATAACTCATAAGCAACGACACTTTTGGCAGAAAGAAGAGCTCAGTGGGTCTGACAAAATTGATTACTCGGTTACTCCGGAATATAAAAGTTCTTTTGTTAAAATTTTCAACACTTTCTCAGTTCCTTTTACTTGACTTGAATCATAAAGTTGTCTCAAAACTTTAAATTCTGGTCCCCAACGCCCAAAAGCCAACTTTTTTCGGTTTAAGCCAGGGTGTTCAACGTCAACAACAGTGATTAATCCCTTCGTCGTGTGTGCTCTCTCCTATGAAGTAAACTATTAACCATAATCCAGTTACTAGAGTGAAGTATACCTTCCTTAATCTTCTCCAAAGAAGCCAACAAAGCTTTCCTTCTTTTCTTCTTCAACCACTGTCATTAACATACACAACAAAGTCAAAGAGTAAAACTTTCTACCCCATATCTACACAAAGATACACAACTTGCAGCAGCTGAACCAGGCAGGGGCTAGCAGGGACGGTCGCCCAGCTAAACAATGAAAAAAAAATTGAAGCTTTTAGTTAAAATTTCCGAGTTTTTTTTTTCTTCTAATTTGCACACCGCAAATTCTCATTGAAGACGGACCAATTCCATCTTCAGGTGAAGACGGGCCAAAGGTGGCCATTTTAACGATTAATGTGACCATGTGACAAACAACCAATTATACCTTGGGAAATGGTACTCGTTACATTTGTCGTTATAATGGCTACATTTGCCCCGTTTTCAGCTGAATAGTTTGTCTTCAATGAGACTTATTGTTTACACTATTGCCTTAGAAGCTCGCCCCTGCTGAAATTTTTCGCTCCTGTAACGTCAAATCCTGGTTCCGCAACTGTAATTAACACAAATTAAAACAATGCAGAGCAATTGCACACAAAATCTCACCTTACCAAACCAATAAATAGACCTTTCAACAAGAAAACAAACAAACACCATAATAGTAGTGACAGTTGCAACAGACCATGTTGGTGTTTCAGCTAAAGACCTCCCTTCTCTTAACTCACTTTCCATTACTATTACTATTATTATTACTATTATTGCTCATTTACTAAAAACCCACTTACTAAATCTACATTATAATCATAAAAAGCTCAAAACTTTGGCAATAAAAATGGAAAATTGAGATGGGTTTAGCATAATAAGATCCAGAAAATCAGGAAATGAAGTGTTAATAACATGTTTATTCATGTGTTTTAATTGGAAGAAAATGCAAATGGGTTTGATTAATGAAGATTGCTGCAGGAATTAGCTGTGAGTAGGGATTATAGGGAACATGGGAAACTTCAAGTTAGTAGTAATAATTAATTAAATGGGTTCGCCTTGTCCCCAAGTTAGTTTGGACATTACAACAAACAGTACACGTGCATTCATCTTCTGTTATTTGTCAAATTTATTACCATGGTAAAGGACACAGGTGCAACGACTTGTAAATGAATGAATTTGTGAAAGCTCTATTATTACACGAAGTATCGTTTAGAATGGATCGACCCGTCTTAATCTTCAAACTTCTCTCATGTAGAGCAAGTGTGAGGCAAATGGATCCCCCCACTTGCTATGGGTAAGGGAAGCTTGATCCGTCTCAATCCGTCTTAAATGAGATTTTGTGCCATTATTAATGGTAAACAAATTCTCATTTAAGACGGATATTATTTCTTTTAAGTTAAACGGGTCAAATACATATCAAATCATCTCATTGTTATCTAGAAAATATTAAAAGTTTTGTCTTGAGCCGAAGACAGATAGTAACCGTCTTAAAATAGACTTACTAATATGTATATGGAGTTGACATTAATATCCGCGTCAAATAATATTGAGTTTTGGGGAAAGAGTAGTATGACACACATTCTTAAGTAAGATCGATATATATATATGTCTTAATAATAAAAATGAGTTAGATAAATACTCTTGAATCAATTTGATAAAAAGCTGAAAATCTATGCAATGGTAAACTCTTGACTCATCCGCCTAATTGAGTAATATCTAGCTCGTGTTTATTAAAAATGACCAACTAATTTATTTCGTCGTTTTAATTGTTATCCTTCTAAGTTCTAAACATGATTTATCACGCTAGAGGGAAAGAAGGTCTTTAATAATAAGATAAAACTACATGAGAAAATACCACGATAAAATGTTACCATCATTTTTTTTTGTTAATAAGTGTCAAATTTAGTTATAACATTTTTATATTATTAAATGGTGACACTCTGTTAAAAAAAGAGCAACGATAAGTTATAACGTCTTTATCGTTCACTAATGTCACACACATACAACCTAATTATATGAATATCATATTATTCACTCTCTCACACTTTAAGTAACATTAGTAAAAATGGTAGTGACATTATCATTACCCTAAAAATAAGACGGGTTTAAGATAGGTCTGCCCAAATTTGAGATTATGGTTCGTTTCCCAATTTTGTTGGTCTTTGAGTCTTTCTTAGATGAATCCATAATCCATAATTCAACATATACCGGGTTTAAATATACCCCCGTCAATCCATTATTACGTACTCATATTTGACGGGTTTTAAATTTAAGACGGATATATCGAAGATAATTTGCCGTTCCCATCTCTGTTTGACTCGATGATCAACGAATCACCATATTGAGCACATGAGCAGCATTTTCAGCTTGTCAGTAATATCCTCTTTCACTCTATAAATTGATTATTTCATTTCTATTATCTTTAATTCAATCTTTTCTACCTGATACACCCGCACTTTTCAAAATTTGTATGATTTTAGAACCCTAACTTTGTTACAACAATCAATTTAGCTGAATTTACTATTTGTTTTCTGTATTGTTCGTAGATTAACGAGTATTATGCTGCAATTTAGGTTATGATTCATCAATTTAGCTGAATATATATATATATATATATATATATATATATATATAAGCTGCAATCTAATGTTTTCCATCTTGTTATGCTCGAAAACTGGTTAGTTAAGCTGTTTGGTTTATTGATTTGGATTTGAATCAACAATTTATTGTTTTTTTTTTGTTTGCTTTCGTCGTAGAATTATTTGATGCTATTCAATTAGAAGGTGTAATTCGTTAAGTAAATGGCTGTTGAGGAGACAGTTGTGGCGGTTAAGAAGCCGCCTCGTCCGCTTGTGCGTCTTGTACTTGTTTTGATGTCTCACCGTGTTCTTGTCAGGTATCGTCTTTCTAAAGCATTAGGGTTATGTAATGGGAAATGTCGTCGAGGTTATGATTGATCTGTTATACTGTATTTGTTTTCAGTTTTCTTTGCTGTATTGCTGGAGTTGTTGCTCTTTTGATCTTGCCAGTTCTTGCCAAAAGCACCTACATTTCAGAAAACGCGCTCATGCCAGGTGAAACTTGCTTGATTACTGTAGTTTCTTTGGTCGCTAATGTATGGTACTTAGTACTTGGACCAGTATCTAGTAACGAGTTGATTCCTTGTAACTTCCTTAGCAACCTTGGTAGTGAAGTAGGATAAATGTTCGGGAATACACCATGTTAAGAAACCTTCTCTAATTAGAGTAAAGATCGGTTTTATATTCTAAAATGCCCCTCACACGAATGGCCATTGGGCTTGAAGTGTGAATGCAACGACATGCCTCTCTAAACCTGGTGCTAATATTCCATTTAGAAATGAGGGTGGTGGGATTTGAACCCGTGACCTTTTGGTCACATTGGCTCTAATACCAATTTAAGAAACCATCTCAACCAAGAGTTCCAAGATCGGTTTTATATTCTAACACACCATTTTATTAATAGTCGTATATTTTGAGTTTCCTATTAGGGAGGATACAACATAGTTGATAACTTGATATGTTCTCCCATTTAGATGACTGATTCGACAATCTTTCTCATTATTATATATGCATAATTTTCATTTTAAAAGACTTTTTGAATATGATATACGGTTTCGTAATCGAAGAAGCAATGATTTTTGTAAGATTATTTTTATAATCATTAGAATTAAGGTGAAATATTTTTTAGTATAATGGTGAATTGTATGATTGGAACTTTGTCTCTCAGGTTCAGCAAGTCCCATGCTGTCTGGCCGTGATGTTGCAGATGCTAATAAACTCGCTGCTGAGATAATGGGCTTGAAATTTGAAGGCAGTACTGCAGGCATGTATGTGCCGTATCTAAGACCGCTTTTGACTGACAAATGTGACAATATAACGTTATACTCAGACTATGTGTTTTGTGTTGTATGTTAACTAACCATGTCACTTATTTTAGGCAGGTACACTAATCTACTAATTTTGGAACCAAATAATGAGAGTTTTTTTTATTAATATATGATTGAATAGCAAAATGGCTAGCTAAAGTGCTTGTTATACCTTCAACGTCTAGCACAAATCTTAGGTAATAATGTTACCTGTAATGTCATGAAGATGCAGAGCGTGTGAAAGGTGGGGTTGTAGAGACTCCATTGCATGAAAGGAGCTGTGGCGGACTTGAATATATATTCTGGGTAGGAGGCTTGCTGAACTAGAAAATAGGAACCTAGTTGGCTGGATTAGCTGAACACTGGCGAACTTAAATTGGAGACCTCTGCTAAAACTTCATTTTAAGCTAAACACATGACAACTTCTAGAAAATTGTAGATCTCGCACCTCGATATGAACTTGTGTGGGATACAAGAAGTGAAGTTTAAGTAACATATCCTAAAGGTCGCATGAAAAGAGATGTGGCGGACTTGAATACGTATAAATTTCTATTCTGGGTAGGAGGCCTGCTGAACTGGAAAATAGTAACGTAGTTGGCTGGATTAGCTCAACACCGGTGAACTTAAATTGGATACCTCTGCTAAAACTTCATTTTAAGCTAAACACAGGTCAACTTCTGAAAAAATACATCTCGCGCCTCGATATGAACTTGCGTTAAATACATGAAGTCAAGCACAAGTAACATATCTAAGGTTTACAGTGTCCTTAGTAGTCCTTTTAGTGTATTCTGATCGTAGTTTAAAATGTGTGCCTCCGATTCACTTAATCCCAAGGCTTGGTGAGGCACTTGCTAAAAACCCTTAGTGTTCCTTACGCTTACGTTTTTTTTTTGGGAAATGCAAATATGTTTGCAAAAATAGTGACGCTGGTGTCTATGAGGCGCATGCCTTCACATCATGCGTTGTGTCTTGTCGCCGCAGGCCTACATCGCCTTGGTTTTCCTCACGCTCATCAAAACAAAGATTGTCATACGATCACCTTGTGTGTATAAAGCTGTCTGAAGTTACTTTCCTTTAATCATCTTGCAGTTGTCTTTATTTAAACAAATTTAGTTACCGGTATTTGCTTCGATCAAATGCAGAGAAATTCCAAGAATACTAGCAAAGCGTATAATGGACCTGGGTGCCGAAGCTAGTCAGTTTAAGTTCAAAGAACAGTCAAATAGTTTCCATCCTCTTCATTTTTTTTCTAGCCCAGATAATGACCTAACACATGAAAACATAAGTTGTTCCTGGCCAGCTGTCAGTACAGTGGGGATAATCAGAGCTCCACGTGGTGATGGGAAGGAATCTATTGTCTTGGTCACTCCTTATAACCCCGTTAAACCTGATGCTGGCGAAGCCGTATCTTTGGCTGTGGCATACTCAGTTTTCTCTTTGCTTACACAAGTCAGCTGGCTGGCAAAGGATTTTATCTGGCTTGCTGCAGATTCTCGGTACGGAGAACATGAATCAGTTGCTGCTTGGTTGAAACACTATTATGCCCCAAGATTCGATAGCCCAGGAATAATGCACAATAGTTTTTGCCCTGCGAGCAATCACCCTGATGAATACGAGGAGAATCAAGCTCTAGGTGAACAGCCACTCGACAGCTTCAGACGTGCTGGTACTATGGCTGCGGCCCTGGTTGTGAAAGTTAAAGGAGACGGGAAATCTGAGGAGAGTCTAAGTATATTTGCCGAGGCATCAAATGGTCAGATGCCAAATCTTGATCTTATAAATATCGTGAATCATTTGGCGGTACACTATCAAGGTTTTCATGTTAAGGTGGGGAGGCTGTGGCCGTTAGTATATTCAAATACTCTGAAATATATTGGGGAAACAATTCAGTTTCTAGGAAACTTTGCTAGAAAGTTAAATTCCCAATGGGGATTTGGTGTGTCCGCTGGCGAATATGTTGATGGTGTAGCTACCCTTGCTAGCTCATTGTATTCTCAGGTCACTCTTCTTCCTTTCTGGCTGCATACATTCTGCATGGCTATTGCACTATGGTTGACATGATGTTTGTGCATGTGTTTGTGCTCTCTTACTCTTGGTTATTATCCTTTTTTATGACCTGTGTACTCACAATTCTTTTCCTGATTATTTTAGTTCTTATGTTTTCTTCTATATAGGCTTTAGGTGTTCCGACTGGTTCTCATGGTGCTTTTCGCGATTACCAAATTGATGCTGTGACATTGGTGATATCTACAAAAGCTTCACCGTATAACTATGTCAAAAGGAGTGAATTTCTATTACGGAGTGGCAGGTAAGTTTCTCTCCAGAACTCTTTTTGTTAACCCATGCAGTATTTTGTAAGGTTTATCGAACTTCTTGTTTACCTCGTAATGCTCATGTCAGCCAAATTCGGGTTTTAATTAAATTTTGATGAGCTCTTTAAACAACTGTGTATATATATCTAACAAACTTTGTGAAGCATATATGGAGCTTGATTGGGGCAAGCCATTTCCCTTATCTTGTATGAATGCTTATTTTGTAAGATAATTGTTCATGCCTTTACCCCTTTCTAGTAGGGGATAGTGAATCTTATGATGATGTATTATGGACTAATCTTCTGAGAAACTTAAAAAGGAAAAAAAAAACACATACTTGAGCCTGCTCGTGTTTATATAACGTAGATTTTTTCCCCTAAAACCCTGTTTTATTAGGCATATAACAAAAGATTATTCAGTGGAAACTTCTGGCCATTATGTAAAATTGGTGGGCACGGTGCTACAAGTTTTCTCAATTATTTTTTAACCCTTAAATGCAGGTTGGTTGAAGGTGTAGTTAGATCAGTGAACAACTTGCTTGAGAAGTTTCACCAGTCTTTTTTCCTCTACCTCTTAACGGGCCCCAGCAAGTTTGTATCAGTTGGCGTTTACATGATCGCTTTTGCTCTTCTTATTGCACCCTTACCAATCGTTGCTGCTTCTCTTTACTCTGATGCCATTAAGTCTGATCCTGAATCTTCATCAAAGACCAACCCTTCTCTTGTCCTAACCGCCTCCACTAATTCGTGGAGATGGCTTCGTCCTGCAAGAACCGTATTTATCATTCACATATGGGCGGTTTTTGTAGCACTATATCCCTATTTCATATGTCAAATTCCCAATTGGACCTCAACAACTTGCATTCTTTCCTGGATTTTGCTATCAATATTCAGCCTTCACTTCTTGTACTTGGTTTTAGGCTCTCCATTCTCCAACCTCACTAAATCTCCTCCCACGAAAAAAGAATGGGCAGTCTTGAAATCTGTGATGATTGCAGCTGCATTTACCGGTTTGTCCCTAATGTCCGTGGTTAACTTTGCAGCTGCCGAGATCGGGGCATTGTTGCTCGTACCCTTATGCTTAATGGCCCATCCTTTAAAACTAGATTTCCAGGTTCGTACTCGAAAAGCTCTTGCAAGAATCGCTTGCAATGTGGTCCTAGTATTGTCGGGTTTTCCACCATTTGGTTTCTTTTTGATGAAAGGCTTGTTGGAAGGATTTAGCCACGCCAACTTTGGCGAGTTTTGGAACTGGGCTGAGTCGCTATGGCTATGGAATAGTGCAACATATATATATGTAATGTTGGTGCACCTTCCTTGCTGGGTGCTCTGTGTTCATATTTTGTTACATCGCTCTTGATTCTCGTTAGTGACTGTACTTTCAGATTTCTGACTTTAATTTAGTTGTTTGAAACGACATTTTTGAATTGAGTCGTTCTGTACACTAGTTTCAGGAATCAATTTTAGTTTTGCTAGCTTGATTATTCTTTTTCCTTGTTGTAACACACTATAATGATGCCTCGAATTAGGAAATTAGACTGCTGTTTTTATATAGAGCTCAATCCTTAAGCTTTTCTCACTCACGTTTGTGTAATGTAATACTCCCGCCTCTGTATTAGAACCTCGCCTTTTTATAATTCTGAGGATTGTAGAGATGGTAAAGTAGTGTTATTTGATGTAATTTTTTGCGGTAGTTTTAATTTTGGATCGTAAAAAGCAACAATAATGTGTGTTTGACACCTTACTCAGTAAGGAGTTAGAGAGGCACTGAAGGACTGCAATCCAGATAATTGAAGGTAAGTCGGAAATACTGTTTGTAATGAATGGCTAAGGGGTAGTAATCCTTCTTTTCTCATCGGGAAAGAAGGATGTCTCTCTGACTCATGAATTAAGGTGGATACAGCTTGGTCACGTGATCGCTATGCTGCTGTGGGATGGAATATGATACAGGAAGGACAGGAATGGTGGGAGGCGGGACATAGTTTTTGGGTTGAGGACGCGTTACAAGCAGAAGGGATGTGAGTTATGTGCATTAGATGGAATAGACACTGGACAATGACTTCTTGAGGTGGAGATCGGTTTTGATTGTCTTCAACGTGTGCTTCAACTGCTTGGATTGGAGGAGGCGCGCCATGTAATCAGAAGCATTGCTGGAGATGTACGCTCATGTTCTTTAAACATTTGCGGTTAAGTTTTATTCCCCGCTCCCTTAATACAAGATCTCGTAAGTTGGCTATGAAAGTCAAGAATCTGTAAGGATGACTCAATTTCACTGCTAGCAAATAAAAAAGGATAATGTCGTCTGCTGTGTGCATCTTGCTAATTTTATACTGGCGACGCGACGAGTGTGTCACTGTGAAGATAAAATTGTCTACAAACAAAATCCAATCCGTAATTTACTTTTTAATGTGCAATTTTTCTAATACGGTGAAAATTATTACAAGGGATGACAAAGTGTGAGAATTATCGACCTAAATAGTACTTTAAATTTGTAAAATAACTAAATAAGTAAATACAGTCTAAACATCTTGAAAAACAAATATTTAGCTAATTTTCACTATATCGTTCACTTGTCTATTTATGTCATTTATAGTATTTCACTCGTTATTAACCTTTTTGTTCTAAAATGATTTCAGTTTTTTTTTTTCTCGTTACTTCCTTGATGAAAACGTTTCTCTCATTAAAACAATAAACAAAGTACATTAACAAACAAATGTAAAGAGCAACAATCGAATACGGAATATCGGGTACTTAAACATAAAGCAAGACTAATTGACATCGAATGACCGCATAGCGCAGTGGATTAGCGCGTCTGACTTCGGATCAGAAGGTCGTGGGTTCGACTCCCACTGTGGTCATATTTTTTTGCACGTTCATCCAATTTATTTAATTTGTTATCCTCTCAGGTTTTAACTGTTACTTACAAATTACTCGTACAAGTTAGTTCAACTCGTAATATTGATGATATTAATCTCTATAACAAAATTCTTTTTTCTTTATATGTATTAGACTACATACATCCTCCTGTCAAACCTTGTAATTTGTTTGATACCTTGTAAATTGTACTCTTTCCTTATTCTTGTCATTGTCTTGTAAATAGGATAGTCTATGTCTTGTAAATAGCATTAGCCTAGATGTCATGTATTACCCATTGTATATAAACCCATGAGCAATAAAATAATAGGCAAGCAATTATAGCATACAATTCTTTCATGGTATCAGAGTCATACGTCCTTCTCTTCTTCTATTTTTCCTTCTTTTTCTTTCTTCCTGCTAAATTGCTCCCTTCTCCATGACTGGCGGAGAAATGTCTCGACCTACGGGTTTTCATCCCGCTTTCTCCGTCTCCAACATCAAAAATCATGTCCAAATTACTCTCGAGACTGAAAATGTGCACTATGCTTCATGGGCCGAATTATTTCTCAATACAACTCACGCTTTCGACGTGGCTGACCACATTGAACCTCCTTCCGACACGGTCATCACAAAAGACGCCCAATGGAATCGTCTTGACGCCATCGTTAAGCAATGGATCTATAACTCCATTTCTATAGACCTCCTTCATACCATTCTCAAACCCGGAGCCACCGCACAAGAGGCTTGGGACCGTCTCAAAGACATTTTCAATGATAACAAAAATTCCCGAGCCGTCTACCTCGAGCAACAGTTTTCCCAACTTCACATGGACAACTTCCCTAATGTCTCCTCCTATTGCCAAGCTTTGAAGATGCTTGCTGACCAACTCGACAATGTCGGGGCCACGGTCTCCGAAGAACGCCTTGTCCTCCGTCTGGTGGCCGGATTATCCACTGGTTTTGACAACATCGCTACTGTCATCCAACAACGGGACCCGTTACCACCATTTTACAAAGCACGATCGATGCTCACACTGGAAGAGGCTCGTCAGAAATCCGTCGCACCTGCTGCCCCTGACTCGGCTCTCGTCACTGCTCCGGCCACCAACACCTCTCGTCCCTCTAACACTCGTGGTGGTGGCTACAACAACAACAACCGCAATAAACACCGTGGGGGTCGCAACAATCATTACCGTGGAAAGCCTAATGGTGGTGGCGGTGGTGGTGGTTCGAATCAAGGAAATTAACCCACTTTAGGGTCCAAAGCCACAGCCACTGTTCCGGCAACCTCCAAGAGTGGGTCCCCGGCAGGAACCTGGACATGGGTTCCCTATTCCGCGTGGCCCCAAAGTGGGTGGTCACCACCACCTTGCCCCTACCCCACCTCCGGTTGGGCTAGTCCTCATGTCAAAGGTGGCCCTGGCATACTTGGCCCGCGTCCCCATGCATTTCTCGCCCAGTCTCCGCTGCCCGGGTCGACTCAAGGCGCGTTTATTCCGACTGACTTGGCTGCCGAGATGCAGACTATGCAAATCCAGGAGCCCGACGAGAATTGGTATATGGACACGGGTGCTTCCTCACATATGACGTCGGACCAAGGTAATCTCGCTTCTTATTTTCAATTAAAAGATAATCGTAAAATCCTTGTCGGAAATGGGCACGAAATTCCAAATTTGGGTCGTGGTGTCAAAACAATTCCGACCCTCACTTCCCCTCTCCTTTTAAAAAATATTTTACATGCCCCACAAATTATTAAAAATCTTGTTTCCGTCCGTAAACTAACCACCGACAATAATGTTTCTGTCGAATTTGACCCGCTTGGTTTTACTGTGAAGGATTTGCAGACGGGGAAGAAACTCTTGAGACGCAGTAGTGCGGGCGATCTTTATCCCGTTTTCCCAACCACAACAACCGCTTCTCCTACAAATCAAGCCTTTGCTACCATTCCCGCGTCCACTTGGCATGACCGACTAGGACATCCCGGTCCGGCCATTTTTAGTCTCCTTCGCCAAAATAAATCTATTTCTTATTGTTCTCAGAAAAATAATTTCTTTTGTCAATCGTGTCAATTAGGTAAACATGTCAAACTACCTTTTATGTCGTCTATTTCTAGTACTTGTCTACCATTTGATATTATTCATAGCGATTTATGGACTTCTCCCGTCTCCAGCTCTATGGGACACTGTTTCTATATTTTATTTCTCGACGACCATACCAATTTCTTATGGACTTTTCCTCTCAAACACAAATCTGATGTTTTTACTATTTTTAATCACTTTCACTCACTAATAAAAACTCAATTCAATCGACAAATAAAAACTTTTCAATGCGACAACGGTCGTGAATTCGACAATTCCTCCTTCCACAAATTCTTTTCTCACCATGGGATTTTATTCCGTTTCTCGTGCCCTCACACTTCACCTCAAAACGGCAAAGCCGAAAGAAAAATACGCACGATAAATAATATTATGCGCACTCTCCTTCTTCACGCCCACATGCCCCCTTCCATGTGGCATCATGCCCTCTCCATGGCCACTTACTTACACAACATCCTCCCTAGCAAAGCCAATAATCTCGCCTCCCCAACATCGAGTCTTTTTCTTCGTAATCCCTCTATTACCCACTTACGCACCTTTGGATGTGTATGCTATCCCCACTTCCCGTCTTCTCAAATCCATAAACTCGCGGCCCGTACTACTCCTTGCGTCTTCCTGGGATACCCGTCAAATCACCGTGGCTACAAGTGCCTGGACTTGTCCTCCCGTAAAATCATCATTGCTCGACATGTTACTTTTAATGAGTCGGTATTCCCCTTTGCCCAACAACATAACACCCCACCCTCATCCTAAACTTTCTTAGACTCCGACCCCTCACCTATCCTTACACAACACCTATATGACCACCCGTCCCCTAACACCACTTCAAACAGCCTTCCAGACACTACTACCCCCAATGACCCCCCACTCACCAACAGCCCTCCCACCACCGAACACCCACTCACCACCGACCCCATATCCTCCCCACCACAACCCAACGATGGCCCTCTCACACCCACTAACACAGAACCCTCCCCATAAATGGCCACCCGAGCCCAACATGGTATCTTCAAACCTAAACCAATTTTTGACCTCTCCGTCACCACCACTCTTTCTCCCCTCCCTAAAAATCCCATCCATGCACTTAACGACCCCAATTGGAAACGTGCCATGACCGATGAATACGATGCCTTAATTGAAAATAAGACTTGGGTCTTGGTTCCACGCCCACCTGATGTCAATATCACTCGTTGTATGTGGTTGTTTAAACACAAATTCAAATCTAACGGTACCTTAGAGCGATACAAAGCTCGTCTTGTTGTCAATGGCAGGTCTCAACAAATCGGAGTTGATTGCGACGAAACTTTTAGCCCAGTGGTGAAACCGACTACCATCCGCACTGTTCTCAGTATTGCTGTATCAAAACAATGGCCTATTCATCAACTTGACGTCAAAAATGCCTTTCTTCACGGACATCTTGCCGAAACAGTTTATATGTATCAACCTCCAGGTTTCCGCGATCGTACTCATCCTGACCATGTGTGCCTCCTCAAAAAATCCCTCTACGGTCTCAAACAAGCACCACGGGCATGGTACCAACGTTTCGCCACTTATGCCACTTCAATTGGGTTCATCCACAGTAAGAGCGACAGCTCTTTATTTATTTATCAACAAGGCTCTAATTTTGCCTACCTTCTTCTCTATGTCGACGACATCATTCTTGCCACCTCCTCCAGTATCTTGCGTGACACTCTAATTGGCAAACTCAAAAGCGAATTCGCCATGACTGATCTCGGCCCCCTTAATTATTTCCTTGGCGTCTCCGCAATACGTCACAAAGACGGCTTGTTCCTGCATCAACAGAAATATGCATCTGAAATCATTTCTCGAGCAAACATGACCAATTGCAAACCATCTCAAACACCCGTCGACACAAATTCCAAACTTAGCGCCACAGATGGCCCTCCAGTTGCCGATCCTACCCTCTATCGCAGTCTTGCAGGTGCCCTCCAATATATTACCTTTACAAGACCCGACATCTCTTATGCGGTACAACAAATTTGTCTTTTCATGCATGATCCCCGAGAACCTCACTTTGGTGCCCTCAAATGTATCATTCGCTACATACAAGGGACCAAACATTATGGCATCCACCTTACTTCTTCATCCCCTACTTCTCTTACTGCATACAGCGACGCTGATTGGGGAGGATGTCCCGATACCCGACGGTCCACCTCAGGCTACTGTGTTTATCTTGGTAACAACCTCATCTCATGGTCCTCCAAACGCCAAGCCACCATGTCTCGATCCAGCGCATAGGCCGAATACCGCGGCGTTGCTAATGTCGTAGCCGAGTCTTGTTGGCTTCGCAACCTACTCCTCGAACTTCATTGTCCAATCTCCAAAGCCACCGTGGTTTACTGCGACAACGTCAGCGCCATTTACCTAGCCAGCAATCCCGTCAATCACCAGCGAACAAAACATATCGAAATGGACATACACTTCGTCCGTGAACGTGTCGCTCTCGGTCAGGTGAAAGTCTTACACGTTCCGACTCGATACCAGTATGCTGACATCTTCACCAAAGGACTTCCCAAGGCCCTCTTCAACGACTTCCGCTCCAGTCTCAGCATTCGTCCTCCTCCGGCTTCGACTGCGGGGGAGTATTAGACTACATACATCCTCCTGTCAAACCTTGTAATTTGTTTGATACCTTGTAAATTGTACTCTTTCCTTATTCTTGTCATTGTCTAGGAAATAGGATAGTCTATGTCTTGTAAATAGGATAGTCTATGTCTTGTAAATAGCATTAGCCTAGATGTCATGTATTACCCATTGTATATAAACCCATGAGCAATAAAATAATAGGCAAGCAATTATAGCATACAATTCTTTCAATATGAATTACTTTTTCGATTATTCTCGTTAGTTTTCGGTAGAGGACAATAGTTTATTCAACTTGAAAATACGATACAAATTCACTGCAAACAGATAACGGATGAGAGAATAAACTTTGCAACCATTAAACAATTGGGTTGACATGAACACGACACGAAACTTATGTCGGCCGAGTTTAGGTTGAGGTCTTTTAACACAAAATCAGACACAAATAACTTATTTATTTAAGTGAGTCATGAAATACACCATTTCTATTGTGATGGCATTGAAATCTACCTAACATTCATCATTTTTGGGTTAATATTTGATAGGTTACTGGAGTTAAACGAGTTGAAAATGATCGATTAAAAATAATTTGGTTTAACGAGTTTTTGGACTGAAACGAGTTAAACTGAGCTAAATAGAGATGACTAGAAGTGAATTAAACTAAATAGAGTGAATTGAAGTTGATGGACTTGAAGTAAGACATAATTTTGTGAAGAAATTACTTAAATAAAACGGACTATAGCAAACGCGCGGAAATAAAACGTGCCGTAATCAATGGTTAAAGAACAAAAATCCGAACCAACCTGATTTGTTTCATTTCTCTCGTCTATTAACCCGGCGAATATCACTACTTTATCAGAAAGGTAAAAAACTAAAAATCAACATGGACGGAGCGCCATCTTCATCGACGACGGCAGCGGAGACGGCGGCGGCGATGGCGATGGAGGAGGAGATGACACTGACGGTAAAATGGAGCGGAAAAGAGTACACAGTTCGCGTTTGCGGCGACGATACCGTCGGTGAACTAAAACGTCGTATTTGCGAAGCCACTAATGTTCTTCCAAAGCGTCAGAAACTTCTTTACCCTAAAATCGTCGGTCCTAAACTTTCCGACGACTCTACGCTTCTTTCTAACCTCACTCTCAAATCTTCCGTCAAGATGACTATGATCGGGTATACTTTTCGAATTTAGCTTCAATTCAATTGCGCAATTATGAATTATAATATTTTTTGTTAGATTAAGTTGCAATTAGTGTGTAGGAAACCCTAGATTTAGTGATTAATGCGAAATTTGTCGAGGATAGTAGAGATGTGTTTAGCTCAGTTGTGCACATTTTGAAATGTTGTGCTTGATTTAGTTGCTAATTATAATACTAGAAAATGTAGCAGCATTATTTAGCTTCAATTCAACTGCGCAATTATGAATTATAATGTGTTTTGGTAGATTAAGTTGCAATTAGAGTGTTGGAAACCCTAGTTTTGGTGATTTAAGCGAAATTTGCCAAGGATAATAGAGATGTGTTTAGCTCAATTATGTACATTTTGATATGTTGTGCTTGATTTTGTTTCTATTAGAGATTTAGAATGTAGGAAACCCTAGTTTTAGTGCTTTATGCGAAATTTGTCAAAGATTATAGGTATGTGTTTAGCTCAATTGCGCACATTATGGTATGATTTGCCAGATTAAGTTACAATAAGAGTGTAAGGAAACCCTAGTTTTTGTGATTTATGCGACATTTGAGACGGATAATGGATATGTGTTTAGCTCAGTTGTGTACATTTTGATATGTTGTGCTTGATTTAGTTGCTAATTATAATGGTAGAATGAAGGAAACCCTAGTTTTAGGGATTATGCGTAATTTTCGGAGGATCATGTTATGTGATGTGTACAAGAATGTAGTTTTATTGCTTCATGTTTAGCTTGATTGTGCACATTTTGTTATGTTTTACTAAATGAAGTTGATGGAAACTGTCGTTTTAGGGATTTATGCGGGACTTCTCAAGGATATGGACGAGTAATACACGGAGGAATGTAGCATTATTGTTACATGTTTAGCTCAAATGTGCACACTTGATATGTTTTATTGAATGAAGGTGCTATTAGCATGTGGGAAAACCTAAATTTAGGGATTGTGCGGGAATTTTGGAGGATTATTTTGTGTGATGTGCAGAGGAATGTGGATATATTAGATTGCAGGAAACCGTAGTTTTAGGGATTTATGGGGATTTTTTCGAGGATATGGATGATTGATACGCAGAAGAGTGTAGCTTTATTGCTGCATTTTTAGCTCATTGGTGCAGATTTTGATATGTTTTGCTAAATGAAGTTGCTATTAGCATGTAGGGAAGTAGAAAACCCTGGTTTGAGTGATTTATGCAGAAATCTGTGAAGGTTAGGGATGTGTGACATGCAGGAGACTGTAGCATTGTTTTTACATGTTTAGCTGAAAGATTTGTACAAGTTTTCCTTCAACTAACTATATGTCGATTTTACAGTATTTTAGTGTAAGGCGTCCTTGTTTTAGGGATATATGCTGAAATTTTGAAGGATAGGGATGTGTGACATGTAAGGGTTGTTACATGTTTAGCTCAAACACTTGTATAAGTCTGTTTTGTACTAATTATATGTTGTTTTACGCTATCTTAGTGTAAGACATCCTAGTTTTAGGGATAGATGTGGAACTTTGGAAGAGTAGAGATGTGTCACATGAGTGACATTACAATGACTTGTATAAAGTCGCTTTAGTTTAGAATTGAGTGAGTAATCAAGACATAGTTGAATGGAGTGATCGAAGTTCAAAATTTGATTGATCAGCAAACACATAATGCACCAGTAGTCATAATTGACGGCTTCATACGCTTTTGGACTTTCCCTTGTGTAGTTTAAGTTGGTAATGCTATCTTGAGTGAATATCTGTATGTTTTACTGTATAATGGATACTCGCATAATGCACCATTTGAAGCTGTTAGTCTTGCCTGCCTGGTTACCTACCCTTCGTGAGCAACATTGACTAGAGTGTCTATTTTGCAGGACAGTTGAAGATGATATAATTGTGGAAGCAGTTGATTCTCCGGAGATAGTTGATGACTTTGAACTTGGACTAGATGAAGCTGTTGACATAAAGGATAAGGATGTCAACAAACAAAAGTTAAGGAGGCGGATTAATCAATACAAGGTTTCTATTTCACTACCTCTTTTCTTGAATAATTCATACCATATGCTTTTGTCTCAGTATTAACTCACATGCTTTGTTACTCCGACATTTTCTCTCTTTTTTAACCTCGTATCAATCGACACTGACATTCAAACAGGATTAGATTTGATTTTTTGTTTAGGCTAAAAAGCTGATATATCATAAGATAGTTAAATAGTTTGTTTGGCACTTGCTAACAAGTCTTGAAATTTTAGCTTGCACTTTGTTCTAAATTCCTCTAAGAACTTGCACTTTGTTTCAAATGTCCCTAGGAACTTGCACTTACCACAATATTTTGGGATAGAAGTACTATTTTGAATAATTGGATCATATTGAGTGGTACTTAGGATCCAAATGTGTGGATCACTTAATTTGCTATAAGATTAACCCAGTTAACAGCAAGTCCAAGGCCCTCTTTTGGCACCAATTAATATGGTGATGTTCTCTTGAAAATTTAATTCCATAAATCTTGATAGATTTACTTGTCTTTAGGACGTTTCCATCATGTTTGATTGTTTGGTGCGTTGGAAAGCTGGAATGGGACCCAAAGGCTTTGGTTATGGACAATTTATGGTATATAAGTTTCAATACACTCACCAATTACAGGGAGTGCATCTAGATGTCGTTGAGTTGAGTACTTGAGTGTAGTGTCTCTAAGAGACAATCGTCTTGATTTTGGTGTGTACGATTGTGAATGATTACCCAAGCAGTTAATGTTGTTGCATATGCAGGGTTCTTATAGATGTGATTCTGCCTTTTTTCTGTTCTGTATTTTTGTAAGACTTCAAATTTTTAAAATAAACGGATAAACAGAGCGGCAAGGTAAATTAGTTTTGTATAACTATCAAGATTGCTCCCCCTGGAGACATTCCTTGTAGAATTAGACAATTAGTAGTTAGCTGACTTTATATTATCTATCTTGTACGTAGTATAATGTAAATGCCTAGCGGTTACTAACCATGCTGGCATTTTGGTCCTCTCGGGCTTCTCTGCCACTGAACTTGCTTAATCAAGGCGTTAAGTGTGAGATATCCATCATTATTCCAAATCATATAAAATCGAGGACGTCCATATTGTTAAAGCTAGATTTACTAGAACTCCGTGGTTCCTCCTCCAGCTTAGATATTTCACCACTACCACCACCACCAGTCCACCACTATGACTAGATTGTCAAACTTATAACCATTTATCTGAACCTTGTTCTTAACATATCCCTTGGCCTATTTGTATTCAATGCAGATAAAAGTACGGAATCCTTGTCGAAGTGGAAAGAAATTACTAGTTTTAGACATTGACTATACTCTGTTCGATCACCGTTCTCCTGCTGAGAATCCTTTGGAGCTAATGCGACCTTGTAAGTAGTAACCTTTTTATTATTTTCTCTTTTTTTGGGTGTGTGTGTGATTATAGTTCGTATTCAGTAAAATTTTGTTTATAATTGCTACCTGCAGATTTACATGAGTTCCTTACCGCTGCTTATGCTGAGTATGATATTATGATATGGTCTGCAACGAGGTAAGTTATCTCCACTGCTACAAATGGAAACCTAGACTTAGTCTTTGATCCTTGGGTCAGCAGGCCAAAATGTTAGAAAAAATAATGACTTACTCACCCACCGTTATAAGATCATAGCATGAAAGATCAAAAAGCATTAATAGCGAATAGCTCCTGAACAGAAGATTCATCCAGTTTCAGAGGTTCTGTAGCTCCTTAAGATTATCAACGCCTTTATTTCACGGTTTCACCGTTAAGATTGTCAATGCCTGAATTTGACTAAGATCATAATTCCATTACTCAATGATGAACAAATCAAACCAGAACAAAAAAGGGAAGAAACACAAAGTGCACTATCAGTTGTAGTGACATAGTTATAGGCAATTCACGAACAATTCAGGAATGTTTTTTTGGGTTTAAAGTTAGTTTTAGAAATGGACTAAATTTAAAGGCATGAAATAAGTTCTCTTTTGATACTGACGTAATTTGAAGTTTTTTGGTTTAATATATGCCATCCTGTTCTTCCAGCATGAAGTGGGTGGAGCTTAAGATGGCACAGCTTGGAGTACTTGACAATCCTAACTATAAGATCACTGCTCTTCTAGACCATTTAGCTATGATTACAGTTCAGTCAGACTCTCGTGGTGTGTTTGACTGCAAGCCATTAGGTGTAATTTGGGGCCAATTTCCTGAGGTTTGAAAACGATTCTTCATAATTCTTTTTCACGTTCATGTAAAATGTGCACTACCTTTTTGTAAATTCCTTATTATTATTCACATACTTCATTTCACAAAACATTTCGTTTGATTTACTTAGCTACAAGTAATTAGCAACAAGTGAAAGAGAATAAAAAAAGATATTAGATGATTGGCTGGGTCCATCAATTTTGCTTTGTTTCCAGGCCTCGATATTTTATCTGTGCTATTTTTTTTCTCTAATGGAATAAAAAACTTGTACTTGAGTAATTGACTGTCAAGTTTGTAGTATGATAGATTAAGTAAGACGAGACTTTAAAGTGTCTTATATTTTGACTTGCCCTAGTTTGACACACTACTTGATGCAATTTTCTTTAGGAGCATTCAGACCATCTTTATATCCGTTTGAGGTTTAAGGATTTATGTCGTCTCTCTCTTATGCTGCCGTAGCTGAAGCCTTTGAGTTTATGGGATTAATATCACGTGCTGATGTTGGTGGTAGAGGTTTTGTTGTATCTTTGTCTCACTATGTTGGAGTTTCATTCTAGTCTTATGTAGGGGGCTTAGAAATATCTGCGGGTTTTAGATGGTCGTAGCTACCAATTTTTTCTGTTGAAAGTCTAAACAATATACTCGCTCATAATGCAGTATTACAGCTCGAAGAACACCATAATGTTCGATGATTTGAGAAGGAACTTTGTGATGAACCCACAGAATGGGTTGACGATAAGGCCCTTCAGGAAAGCCCATGCGAATCGGGAAAGTGATCAGGAACTAGTAAAGCTCACTCAATACCTACTTTCCATAGCTGAGCTCGAGGATATAAGTATTGTTGACCATCGTTCATGGGAATCATATTCTGATGATAGTTCAAAGAGGCGTCGTCATGTCTAATATTATCATCGGTATGGGCTCTTTTTCACTCCGCCGCTGTTACTACTACCTGTTCATACATTGTAATGTTATTTTAAGTGGTGGTTATTTATGACACAAACTGCGGTACTCTGAGAAGCGAGGATTTAAACTAAAGACACTATAATTATTTCATACATAGTACCTTAAACAGTTGGGGTTTAGAGAGCCCAAGTGAAAATGTGCAAGTACTCATTTATCCTCTTTTGGAACGAGTTTTTGCCAATTTCCACTTTGTTATCAAATCAGGACATCGCCGAGCTGGTAAAAAAGGTGGATTCGAGGTTTTAGCATGAATGTTCATGTATCATATTCTCAAGGGTTATTATACCATTCTTGTTCCTAGCCGATAATATTATTCATGGTAATGATCACTAATTTTTTTGCGAGCCACATATCTCCGTAGCATTTGAATTTGAATTACGGAAAAATCACGCGGTATCCCTGAGGTTTGGCGTTTTGCACGAAATACTCATTTTTTATATCCGGAAATGTTTAAAAGGTCATAACTCGTGTTTACGAGCTCATAAGTAATTATGGAGTATTTTTTTCAAACTTGTTCTTTCACTGTAAAACAGTAACTCGGGATTCTATGAACACTTAGCTACTAAGGTACATATGCAACAGTATGATGCTAATGCTTTAGGAAGGTCAAACCACGTAAATATGCAAACAGATAATCTTCTGAAGAGAATAAAGAATGAAGAACAGTTATCTAAAGTCCAGATTACACTAAAAAGCAACAGAAATGGAGTAGCTTTCAATAAAGCATGGAATGACACCCAGTTAATTACCCCGTCTTAAACTTAAAACGGATCATATAATATGATTTTTAAAAACAAGACGTTGGATATCCAGGAATTAACAAAAGACGGATATCATCTATCAAAAGAGCTTACTGATTGATTATTTTTAAGTTTAAAACGGATATATTCGTCTTGAAAACGACTACATTTGCAAAATACTTTTCACTATGAAACTCTAAGTTAGACATTCGTTTCCCCACCAACTTATGGGAATCTTGTGTTTGGAGGACAGTGTCTAGTCGCATGCATGCTCACCTGAAAGACCGACCAAAAATATATGCCTATCAACTCACTCTTGAACTTGGCCTCAGTTTGTTCACCAACTTTTGGGGATTCATCACAATACTTTGACTAGACACCTAGGTTTCGCATTACCTAATGTCTCGATTTCCGCAAAGGCATGTGAGAGGGTGTCGGCGATACGGCGTTAACGGATGTCGCTATCTCATTTTCCATTAATAATATATTATTTTACATCATCAGACATAAACTCGACAAACACACCATATCGCCTCAAAATACACAATCGACCTCCAAATATTTACAAAGTAGTTGTGATTCTTCGTTGCACCATAGGTTTACTACCGTTAATCTATCACCGAGACCATAACCCTTATTGTGTTTTTTTCTCAGCTCGAATCCGAACTACACCAGATAATCATTATTCATTCATGAATAACATCAGCTAGAAAATCCCTTAACAACAATTTTCGAAATGAAACCTCATTGTTGTGTGGAAGTACATCCCTTTGACATGCTACACATTTTATGGATGTCACATTATTAGCACATTTCTTGGACATCTTAACTCTATTACCTCCTTTTCTTTTCAAGATTACAAATCCTCTAAGAAATTTCACCCAAATTGGTCTTCCCAAACCTTGTAAATTATAATAACAATTCTCCAAATTACTAACAATTTCATCACTTGTTGGACGAACATCCACATTAGAAGACACACAACGAACAGCCAAGTCTAAAACTTGCATCATAACACCTTCCATGAACCTTGAAAACCTCATTCTCCGGTCGAAAACTCGACTAAATTCTCGCTTTTCGATCAACGGTAGGACCCACTCAACTAAGGAAGTAGTGGGCCTTGATGCATCAATCACCTTTTCACCGGTTATTATCTCTAACAATACAACACCAAAGCTAAACACATCATTTTTAGTGCTTAGCATGCATGGAGTGGTATAACTTGGGTCCAAGTACCCAATTGTGCCGGCGGGTTGAGCCACTGGGTTAACGCGCATCGAAAGTCGATCAACTGCCACGTCATCAAGCCTTATGGCTAAACCAAAGTCTACTAACTTTGGCCTAAAATTATTGTCAAGCAATATGTTGGTTGACTTGATATCCCTATGAATTACCTTTGGTTTAAGGGTATGTAGAAATTGTAAGGCTCTTGCAATTTGAAGGGCGATTTCGGAACGTTTTTCCCAAGTTAACATTATTGAAGGATGGGAGTTGGTATGTAATAAGTCATGTAGTGTACCATTTGGTATCAACTCCATGACTAAACTAGTGACGACCTTGTTCTGTCGGATACTTTTAACTGAGTCTTGACTTGTTCCGAGTAAACTAACAATGTGGTGAGTTTTGGGTAGGGAGGAAAGTATAGATGCTTCGTTGTCGAGTTTGGAGTTGTCTTGAAGATTTTGAAGCCCAAGTGACCATCTCTTTATAGCTACGACTTGACCGTCTTCAAGTGAACCTTTGTAGATGCATCCATGGCTTCCTTTACCAATGATTTGTGAATTGGAGAAATGCTTTGTAGCTTTACTAAGCTCCTCATACTCAAACTCCCTCATGGTACTTATGTTTACTAACTAAGCTAGCTATCCCAACTCCTATATATAATGTAATAGTTGGTATTTTTTTCAAATGATCAGCGCACTATGTCGCAAGTAAGAATCGAATTAGAGCTCTTACTACTTGAATTAACTCTTATTCTTATGTAATAGTGGGGATTCAAAGAGCCCTTATTAACCACAAATGATCGTAGTTATATACATGGTATTAAATCGGTGTCGCGACACACTCTTTGACAAAAGAGTTTAAAGAGTGTCACAAATGTTGCATTCATAATACATACATATCAATGCTTTATTCTTGTAATTATATTTCTTGAGAATCTCATAGCATTATGTAAGGGGATTAGTTTAATTGAAGAATTAGTATAGTACATTTTCAATTACAAGATGATACTTACTAATAAAGAGTAAAGAGTAAAGAGTAAAGAGTAAAGAATCATGTAAAAAATTGTTGGAAAATTTTAAAAGTTGTAAAAAGCAAAAGGGTAAACCAGCAAAAGAAAAAGGAATCTCTCAAAGATAGAAAAAAAAAGTAGATTTATTTGGCCCTTATCTATGTTGATGCTCATTTACCATCTTTACTCTGCTTTATAGGCGACTAGACGAGCTACGTATTCCATTTTACTCCATTCTTTTGTAAAGTAATGAAGATTAAACTGATTAAGAGTATTTATGTCCTGAGGCTATGTCTTCTAGATTCTGAGTCTGTCATCTCCGCGTGGTTTACCTGGTATGCGTGGTTAGAATTGATCTAATCCGATCGATTTACTCAGAGCGTACCAAAGATAACTGCTACGGGTTCCCTTGTAACCAAAAAAAATATATATAGAATACGAATATATGAAATATATGATCACTCAATAAATTTTTTTTGAATAAGATAGGTAAGTTGAATCTAATCATTTATAGGGTATAAAACCACCACAAAAGAATTAGATGCCAAGAAAGTCTATAATTCATTAAAAAGATTAATAATTAGTGACTTTGTTAACTTGACGAAATTAATGTTTGAATACCACATCTTGGAAATATTGAATGTCTCTAGGCTCTAGCCTTGCATGTGGACAAGCTACGTACTCCATTGTAATCCCTTTAATTTATATATAGGGAGTAACAAATAATATATTGTTCGGCAAATTAGCCAGTTAGGCCCTGTTCTTTTAGACTTAAACTCAGCCCCTTTCGCTCCTATAAGTTCAGTTCAGCTCCTATAAGTTCAGTTCAGTTCAGTTCAGCTCCTATAAGTTCAGTTCAGCTCCTATAAGTTCAGTTCAGTTCAGTTCAGCTCCTAGCTCCTATAAGTTCAGTTCAGCTCTTATAAGTTCAGTTCAGTTCAGCTCCTATAAGTTCAGTTCAGTTCAGCTCCTATAAGTTCAGTTCAGTTCAGTTCATCTCTTATAAGTTCAGTTCAGAAAAATTCAATTCTTACAAATTAAGTTCAGAAAAGTTATACGGAATATATTATTTATGAAAACCGATATAAAAACATTTGACATTAATTAGTGGAATGACATTTGGTCATTTGAAAAAAAGTGGGTGTTAAAAAATATGCCCCGAATGTCACAAAAGTATCAAATGTCTATTATTGTTTTATACATTCACACTCCATAATTTTATAATTAAGGATGCATACTCTTGGAATACCTATTATACAACATGACGTGAATATTCAAGGAACAGTAGATTTGGGCATGTTTGATGATAAGCGGAAAAAAAACCATGTTAAAGTTACGAAACAAGATAGTAAAAAACATTTGGCGAGGGAATAAATTCGTTGTTAAGAGTGATAGTGAAGATAAAGAAGAAAGTGATGAGGAAGATGATGATATGGAAATAGATGGTTAGAAAACGATGTAATATGTGATTTTTTTTTTTATCGTAATGTAAACGTAGTAATCTATTTGAACAAACCAATGTACATAAATCGGAATTATGTTATTATCTTACCTTAAGTTTTAGAGTATACTTTTTTTTTATGACAGTCCTTTCCAAAAAATAAAGATATAGATAAAGATGATGTCAACGTAGAAATCTATTTGAACAAACCAATGTATATAAATTGGAATTATGTTATTATCTTACCTTATGTAATAAAGTTCAGTTTAGTAAACTTTAGATTCTATAAATTCTATTCAATTAATTAAAATTAAGTTCAGAAAAGTTCAGATCCTATAAGTTTAGTTCAGTTCAGTTCAGCTCCTATAAGTTCAGTTCAGCTCTTATAAGTTCAGTTCAGTTCAGCTCCTATAAGTTCAGTTCAGTTCAGCTCCTATAAGTTCAGTTCAGCTCCTATAAGTTCAGTTCAGTTCAGTTCAGCTCCAATAAGTTCAGCTGTAAGTTCAGTTCAGCTCCTATAAGTTCAGTTCAGCTCAGTTCAGCTCCGATTCAGCCCAAAAGAACAGGGTCTTAGTCCCAAATGTTTGCCCTTACGTGCAATCAGACCCTTAAGTTTCATCGGGTACAAATTAGCCCCATACGTTTTGCTTAATGTCGAATATAGGCTCACCATTATAAGTTTATAGGTTATATAACCAACCTACTGAGTGATGAGCTGATGACCCACTCCAAGCAGCCACACATCATCCAAAGCCACCTTGCCCATCTGCCCCAACAAACCCCACTAACTTGACCTAAACCCTTCATCACACCGGAATTTCGCGGTCATCCTTTTAACATCGCGAACATGCCTTTCTCATCTACTCCTCTATCCGATAGAACCGGAAAAAAATCCAAGTCCAAAGGATGAGGAAGCCAAAACGGGCTTATTTCAATAAACCGAGGGGACCCATCCCCGTTTCAGTCAGAAGGAATCCCCGGGACCCCGGGATCCAACAAGTGCTCTCCGAACCAAGCAAGATAGTTTCCCGCCTGGACAATTAGACATCCAACCCGTAATCGCAACGATCCAATTGCATAATGGGGAAGAGGACCAAAACATGCCAAATCAAACCCAAAACATAGCAACTACACAGCAGTACAGCACCCTATAGTCTACAGACCATTCCGAATCTGACATCGCTCACCCCAAACCTGGCACCACAATCATGGTGTTCGATTAAAATCCATGTATTGGATACTTGATTATTGCGCATCACGTGTTCATGTTAACGTAATCCTTAACGTTTTAGGTGAGGTGCCCTATATAAGGGTTATAGAAATGGCAAACTGTATAAATGAGGTGCTGATTTCTCCATGACACAACAAAAACATGGCCTATAACATAAGTGTGTCAGCAATGATTCCTGTCTTTCATAACCTGAAATTTTCTCCGGCATCTCTCAAATGTAATGCAAAAATGAACAGCTATTGTATAAGCAAAATAAAACAAAACGGGGTGCCATTGAATCCTGGTTTCCTCCTCGATACTTTAGTGGAGTTTGTCATAGCTCATACAATGCCATGAAGTTATGAAGTATGAAGCAGGCCAGATGAAACAATATTTCACACCAACAAAATTAGAGAAAAGCACGAGCTAAAGTTTAAACCATTCCATAAAACTAGTGGATAGCAGCATTAAGTCACCAAAGCATGGTTTGAATTTTGAAACCTCGTATTGGATATCAGCACTCTGTTCAAAACAACCGGACTTTCACAGTAAATGTCGAAGTAGTGTCTAATTTCCAACATATCAGGAATGTCTATATCTAGGGAATATGCTTGTAATATTCCCCTTAGCTAGTGGTATACAGGGTTACAAAATTCGCTCGGGTACCCTACGTATCATGAATCGCTAAGAGCGAATTATATCATGTCGGTTACTAAGAATACACACAACTCACACTCTATAAGAGAGAATCATGAATCAGTAAAGGTGTATCCATAACGAATCTGGTAACCATGGTAGTTAAGATAGGAGTGTTTGGTTGTTACTCAGTTTCAACTTGCAAGTGTCGAGCACAGCTATTATCTGAAAATTTTCATGATTTTGGGCTAAAACGAAGTGTTAAAGTCTCAGCGCGGAGCCGTGGAGACACGCACCAGACAACCAAAGTAACATGTCGAAGTAACACTGGGGGGTGGCTCAGAAAATGTGCAACATTTATATATTGCTTCCAGCATGCAAGAAAACGTAAATCAAATTTATGAACATAGGCGACGTAACATTGAGAAAATTGGAAATTGAATACACTGAATTGAGCAGAGTATTTTACAAGGTATTGTCATAATCTTGATAAAAGTTGCTCATGAACTACCAAAAAGTAAAATACATGTTTCTATTTTTTAGGCATAGCTTCTTCCTTTGTGGGCAGAACATCAAAAACGACAAGAAAGCAACATACCTCATATTTGTGCAACGCCAACACTTTCTTCATTTTCCTCTTCCTCTTCATCTTTTTTATCTAATTTCTCACTACCAGATTCCAGCAGAAACTTTTGATGATCTTCGACAATACCACTACTAGATGAGGAGAGTTTATCCCCTACAGTAGCATTTCTTTTATAGTTCCATACAAGCATCGAGATATAATCTTGAGGTGATATTAGCCCTTGCTCTTTGATGCATTTCAACTGATCCTCCAAGGTCTTTGGATCACTAAGGCTAAGATACTCCATCAGTGATTTTTCATGGTCAGGTCTCCAATTATTCTCAAAAGGGGAGTAATCAGTTTCAGGGACATGAGACATCCTCGTATACTTTAACCCTTCAATAGATTCCACAAGACCCATCCTCAACATGTTCTGATACTCGGGAGACAGTCCTTTTTTCTCCTTTAAAGGGCGACTAAGGGTACGACTACTAATCTTGTACACTTTGGCACGTGAGCGAAGTTTATATTTTGCAGCATACAGTTTGGCAAGTGAACCTCTAAGAATATAAGAGCAAAAATTAACTATTTTCTTTCTGTTATCTGCATACCTATACCACTCAACCATAGTAGAGAGGAGCTTGTTCATCTGAGCATTTGTGTGAGCTTGAGTAGCATGAAACATTCTGAAACAAGGTTGTGGATCCGGGTCTCGATCCCCCTTCAGAAAGCTCAATTTCCTAAATTGCCTAATACATTGCTTCAAACTCGCTGTAACTGACAAAAGGGTCCCCACGCCTTTCTCGCTGATAATTTTTCCGCCTGTGGCAGTATAACGGAGTGTGGGGTAAACAACCCTTCGGCATAACACATGGTCGAGAAACATAATGCCCTTAGTTATGTGCTCTATAGGTAGACACTCATTGTCGAGCTTGAGGAGATACTTTTCATCACAGAATTCAATTAGTTGCTTTCTCAATATAGCAGCATCAGCTCTAGGTCCTCGAACTCCGATCAAAATGTGACCTCCATATCTGATATAATCCAGTTTCCGGGTTTTATCAGGCCCACTAGTGGGAACGAACTCAGGCCACGAAGTATTCCCTTGTTCTGCATCACCTTCTGGCGTATTCCATATGACATCACTTTTAGAAGGGCGATAGAACTCCTTAATCTTATCCTCCATCCAATGATCCAACTCATTTAAGCATATATTTGCTAGGAGTGGGCTTAGAATCCCACAATGACCCCAAGACGGAACCTTTCCTGCCTCCTCTGGAGCAAACCCAAAAAAAGTCTCCAACCAATATGGATCAGGCTTCGGTTCATCGTCTGCTAAAACCTTCTTTTTCTGATACTTTCGACTCTTCTTCTTCGTCTTTTCACGATCCTCAATCTTTGTCACGATAACAGGTGTTACCAAGGCTGCTCTTATTAAATCAATAACTTTTTTATCCCTCACATCCCTCATTAACGCATTCACCACCATCCCTACCTTCATTCCGTCAAGAACGGTACTCAAATCTCCTCGAATATACCACAAATACCCCGCAAAACTCCTCCTAATCACCCTCAAAACAGTATGAGACGTCCTACCAGGTCTAAAAGCATACGACTTCTGAGAAAAACGTGGCTCATAAATCGGCTCCAAAACCATAAACAAAACCTCCTGAACAACCCTATCCTGAAACGGGGTAGGCTGCGTAGTGGTCAAAATCGTCTTAATCTTCCTCTTCGACAACGAATCATAATCCGCCTTATCTCTAGGAGACCTAATATAAAAATTCAACCTTGCACCCCACTTAAACCTATCATCAAGAACCGCATTCCTAAGAGCCAACAAATCCTCCAATGCCCCCCTTTGTATCGAATTCCGAGGCAAATATGAACCAACATCATCAGCATACACCTTCTGATATGCCAAAACCCACAACTCAAATTTCCTAATATATGTAGTCAAATTAGTGACAGTCTTTTCGGGGTCTCGAAAATTCTCAATCCACATTTGTGAGCAAACTGCAACCCCATCTTCCTTCATTAAACTCAACGGGTCATCCGGGTCGGGTTTTTTCCTATCATTTCGATACCCCGCCCCAATCGAAAACGACCGAAATACCGAAAACCCATTCGGGTTACGACCCAATTGAGTCAATAATTTGCATAAAAATGTTGGCTTTCTAATAGTTTCATTAATTGAACAACCAATAAATCTATAACCTAACACTGCAATTTTTTGATGCATTTAAATAAAATTGACAGTGTTTCAGTTAATCCATCACTAAAACGCAATATAAACACACAAATTAAATGCTAATTAAGTAAATTAAGGAAGTGTAAAAGTGCAATCAAACCTAGATTAGGTAAATTTCATCAGCCCAAAATTGCATAATAGTGATAGCTATATGTTTGCTAGTGTATACAAATGGAGGGTTTTGTAATTTTGTTGCTCTGAAGAATGCAGGGTTTTAGCAAAGAGTTCTTTTGTGTACTCAAGATTTGCAAGGGGAGTTTTACACAATGTTTTAATAAGACCAAAATACCCCTTAAAATGTAAAAGAGTAAGTCCGTTTTAAGCTTAAAACGTGATATATACTAGCACATGATCGTAAGTAATAAAGACAAAGAAATTGGTATGTTAGTTTGAATATTTGAATGTAAAAAAAAAACATCTTACAAAAAAATATGTATAAACTGTAAAATGAGTTCTTTTTAAAGCATTTTTCCGGTTTTGGATTTTTCAGGTAGATTTTTTCTCTTTTTTTTGTTCATATAAAACCATTTTAGAAAAGACTTTGACTTTTATTAGTTATGAATTTATAGAGATGGTAATGGACTAATGGCATTGGTTTTAAGTCGGGTCAAGGCTAAGCCTAAGTAGCGTGTATTGGGTAATTTGTGTTTGAGTTTTATCAATTGTTGTCATTCTAGTAGAGCTTGATGCCTATTTGGGACGGGGGTTTAGTGGACCACGTTGATCAATTATCAGATTGAATCGATTTTGGATTATAATTTATTTAGTTATTAACTACGAAATCTCGTTTTACATACTATAAAATATGTCAGGTCGAAACGTGGAATTGCAAGATTTGCATCACCAACCTGAATCACTAACTTGAGATGATCAAAATTGATCTAACCCGATTTATGCTTGTATCAAATATTGCAGTATCCAAACATTGATCTGACCCGAAATTACCCAACCCAAAAATAACTCAGAATAACAATTCAAACTCACAATTTTGCTTTCCAATAAAAATAACAAAACTTAGCAACATGCCGGTAACCCGGAGGTACCCCATCAAACCTAATTAGCCAACCATGTAATTGCTAACTCGAATTGATCTAACTCAAATTAAGATAGTATTTGAAATAATCCAATCTGAAGTAACTCGTACCCAAAATAGTTAGCTAGTAATACATATCATCACAAATTCTCATTTGTGACTTGGACTTTTTATCACAAGCTTGTGAGTTGTGAGTCTATGACAAACCAAATGTGATCATTTATATGAGAAAATGTAATCATTATCTTATAAGTAACATTTTATGCATGTTTACTTTTTATTATAAAATGGACATATTTGGTCTGACACAGGCTTGTGATCGTCACAAGGGTACCCTCACTGGCACAACGAAACGACACCAACCATACCACTTATTTGTCGGGTCTAGATAGAATTCGCCTTTAATCATCAGCTTCACAATGTTCTTAACTTCAAAACTACACTAAATTTAAAAAGCAAATTGCTTATCAAAAATATTAGAACTCAGACACTCAAAAAATTGAACATTAAGATTTTTAGACAGAAAATAAAAAGCGTGAAATTGTCAAGAAAATAGGTCTTGTGTGTTCGGTGGCAAGCAATTTTAAAGGGTTCCTAAGAATCCTCCTTGCGAGAGAGCTTTATACTCGTAGAATCAACAATGCCATACCGCCTTTTCTTTCAAAAGCCAAAATACAATCAACGAGAAAAAAGTTGAACACCACAAAGGACTGAATGAACTGACAATAGGTTGTAACGATCTTCAAAGCTTCAATGACATATACACAGGTGCCAAAGAATTCACAGTAGTATCACTTGATCCAGCCACATGACCGCCAATCTTTCAGATTAAGAATTGCCGATCCCACATCTATGTGCCGGGTAGTTTATATTCAGTACAATGACTGATTCACAATAATCATAATCATATTACCACAAAAATTACAATATTTTTTCCCTGGGAGCGAGAAGGGGTAGATGGAGACAATTGGGCTCACATTGGTGAAGGATGTAATCTAAGGCAGCTGCTCCGAGAAACAATTAGGAGTACAAGAAACACATGCCTTTTTCTTCTACTCATCTATGTATGCCCCATGAAAAAAGGGCTTGTTACGCTTGTTTCACCCCCTCGGCAAATTAGTGTTGTATCATTTTTGCGGAATAGGCACGAGATATCAAGGCGATCTCAGTGAATCTTGCCGTCTGAGGGGTATACCTTCAGAATCCTCGGATCGTGAATCTTGTCGTCTGAGGGGTATACCCTCAGATTCCTCAAATCCATTTTCTCCCATGTGCTTGCTCATTTTCACAGGCAAAGAATTAGATAGTCCTGCAATGTAGCTCGCAATTCAGAAAATACAATTACAAACTATCATAAGGTGCGTAAGGAACAACTTAACAACCATGGTTTCAAACTTAATAAATGCTCTTATTACGTTATCTTTAATTACTATATAAAACCGTTAAGAAACATGTTGATATTTTGGCCCCTTTAGCGTATATTTCAGATACCAATATTTAGCCACCGTGACCGCAATTGACGCTGATAATTTAATATCTACGATTAACTGAAAGAAATTTAAGACTCGAGACATTATCTCATATGATAGATATCTGATATCCCCCAAAGTTTTGTGTGGAAAGACAGAAAAAAAGTAAGGTATAGGATGAAGAAGAAAATGTATGACTTGCCTAACTGGTGGGTAATCTGGGGTACAAGTGGAAGAAAAGGTACACAGCCTTCGAGCTAATAATCGTTAATAAGTGGTGTTACTGACGTGTATTTTAAGAGCAATTAATACAGTTCAATACAAAAAGAAAAAATGACCTAGACTTAAAAGTGTCGAACGTGATCATCACTTTCTAAGCCTTCCTTAATACTAGTTGTCATCATCAGTTGTCATCACCTATAAGCCTTTTGCCTCTTTCATTCATAAAACTATTCTGATAAATTCTTAGACCAAAACCTACTGCTCAGTGTATAAGCTTGTTTTCAAAATGAGCTCTACGCTATAGGATACTATGCATGCTGACTTGAGCAGCAATAGCAGGCATCAGTAGGGAACACTAAACAAAAGTGCTAACTATAACCTTCCTTTTATATTAAATGATCAAATATGTGTGATCAAGAAGGGCAATATAGCTCCGACAAATTTAATACTCTGTAAGAAATAACTCACAGATTAATAAAAATAACACCTACTTAAAGTGAGGAAGCACAAGCCTAGCAATCTAACCAAGAACGAAGAAGCATACTCAAACATAATACATAGATACAAATTTATGCAAGTACGAATAGATAAAGTCCATGTAACTGTATCACTGCAATGAAATTTATTAAAACTTTATACCCAAGACTCCACGTTTCATCAAATGTTGGTCAGAAAAAGCATACCATCGGATAGGTCTTTTGTTTTGTGAAGAAGAAAGGTCCCTGCTAGAATCGTTACAAAACCACACATTTCGGTCACTATCTGTGTAGGACTCTGCCTATCCCAATCCTGTAAGTAGGAAACCATCTTAGTTAATCTCAGGAACTCGACAAGATTTTTATAAATATTTTAGTAAACAAAGACGCACAACCAACCAATTTTTTGCAAAAAGGACAAATCAAACAGAAAATCAGAGTTATCTCAGATTATGTACTGAAATATATAAATCAACAAATGCGCCATATCCGTCCAACAATAATTTTGAGTTGACAATCGGAAACTTAAACTGGACGTATAGCATACTCTCTTCAAGTTATTAGTAGTTTCTGGTAAAACTGCTCCCAATTATGCTGGATTTTAGATAAAACTGATAGCTTCTCTTCAAAAGATGAAGCTATAATATATTTCACCATCAATCATAAATAAAATCAGCACTAGCTAAATAAAATGAAAATCACTAAGAGTAAATAGTACCTTAAACATGATCACGCTAGCCAGTATTGTAAATGAAGTGAACATGACATAGTAAATTGGAGAAACTACAGCTGTGTTGAATGTGTCAAGAGCCTGCATGATTACAAGGAAAATGAGCAAAGGGAATTATGAAATATGACAGAGGCGTGAAAGCTAGTATCTGCTTGATTGAACAAAAGTTACTACAGACAATGAGGACAGAGGATCAAGTTGCAGTCATTTCTTCAAGTCCTTTATTACTTTTTGTGTGTACAGGTAAAATATAGATTCTATGAGAAAAATTGCAGGTGTCACCCATATGCAACAAGAGGCAATAAAAAAAATAGCAATGCGCCCTTGCCTCATGCTATCATGGAACATGTTATCTACAAAATCAATAGATGACAAGTAACACTCTCAATATGCAAATCCGCCTAAAATAAAGCTTCATTTACTGAAATGAAAATCTATGGCTTTTACCCACATGTGTCATGAGTTTGCTGACGGAACCATCATCTGAATTATGGCAACCCAAGATTCCTTCATCGACATTGATCTTGTGGTTGCTAGCATGGATCAAATTATAGAGAGTCTGATTAATCACCCAAAAGTGCATTACGGTTAAGGTTTCTCTGATCTAACAC
This sequence comes from Heliosperma pusillum, assembly GCA_022085475.1. Lineage (NCBI taxonomy): Eukaryota > Viridiplantae > Streptophyta > Magnoliopsida > Caryophyllales > Caryophyllaceae > Heliosperma > Heliosperma pusillum. Next base: position 52,180 of record JAIUZE010000459.1, read on the forward strand.
TCAGTACCATCTGAGAGTAGGCCCAGGGTTGCATTAGTCAGTAAACTTATAGATTCATGTATACGGAAAATCTCTACTACTTCCTTTATCAAGAAATATTCGCGAGTTCCTTTCCTAAGTAAAGTGTTTCCTCACTCTGCAGCAAAAAGCGACTGCCATGTATCCTGTCTTGGCAGGATCTCCGATCTGATTTGTCCTCCTCAGACTACAGATGTTTACAGCAAAATAGGCTAGCATGCAGTGGTGGAGCTAGGGGGGGGCTAGCAGGGGCGCTCGCCCCCCCTGGCGGTTGAAATTTTCGAACTTTTTAGCGAAATTTTTCGAAATTTTTTAAAAGTACCTTATAAAAATAGTCGTTCGCCCCCCCTAAATTCAAATCCTGGCTCCGCCACTGCTAGCATGCTACTTACAAAAAGTACACACTAGACTACTAGAGTAAATTGTGATAACTTATATATATGTGTGCTGAAGTTGGCTTGAGTTATTTCCAAATTAGACTCACCTAGTAGAACGTCTATTTTCAAGGGTAAATTTACCCTCCTTCCATCATCTAGAATCCACAATTAAATATAGTTTTACAACTTCAAAAATGTGGCCTTAGTTTAGCAATTTGTAAGCCATTGTCCCCCAAGAGAAAACACAGAAGCTAACAAAACTGGAAGAGGATGGAGAGATATGATGTCTTCATATTTTTACCTTATTCAAATAATTCATTTGGGTAACCACACAAGCAGCTACAATCATGGTAAAGGCCCATGTTTGAGGGTATATCAGTTGATTCATTCCAGAAAGTGTCAGCTTCATAGCAATTCCTAGCGCTTTAACACTCATGACCTGTTGTAAAAAAGATAGTTAAAATAACTTTCTCCCAGCTAATGAAAATTAACTCCATGAGTCTATGATTTATACAGAGTATATCACACATACTGATAAGGAGCCCACTAATGAACAAACTCCAATATAAACCATAATATGTGTCTGTCCATATTCTGGTATAACGTGAAAGATGAGCACAAACACAGCAGTCATGATCAGAGCCGCATAAAAGAGAAAACCTGCCAAAAGGAACATGCACATGAGTTTCGGCCTGGACGATAATTTAACAGAATCAATAAAAACACTCAGATCCAGTGCAGCAAAGAAGCAACAATACCAGGTTCAGTAGCTAGGTTCCAAACTTCAATTACAGATTCAATCTCACGTTCTGGAGGTGCGTGTAGAACAATTGTTGTTGAGCCAACTACACATAAAACACACCCAAGCATTCCAAAAATGTGTAGCCTCTCCTTCAGAATAATATGCGCAAGAACAGCACTGCATCACCAAATCATTTAGCAGACAAAAGTCAAGAGAGCCCAACAAGTACAATAACATGTTTCATCTAAATACAAACTACTCATTAACATACCTAATGATGATGCTTAATGCCCCAAGAGGAGTGACCAAAATGGCAGGTGAAAATGCATATGCAGCAAAGTTAGCAATTTCTCCAACAATCACTGTCACAACAGCAACGTGTCTTTATAAGGTACACTTCAAATAAAACAAGTTGGAAACATTAGAACTGAAGCCTATATGGTATTTATACGTGAACTTTATCTGTTTATATCTACAGAAATCTACCGATAGTAATACTGAAGTTAAAGATGATCTTATTGATTATAGGACAAAAAGAATCACACCCTGCAGCAAAGTAACATATTCAGTACTTACTACTTAGCCACACATGTGATGCTCACTTTATCTTAATGGCTTGATCACGAGAGTCACTGAGCCAGTGATTCTAGGACCAAAGAAGTCACGTTCTTGTCCTCTTTACAGTGAGCACGAAAAATCGATTGATCAACTTCCATTCTTGCTCGTGAGTCTGTCTTTGTGAAATTAATCTTCATCACTATTTAGAATAAGTTGGATCCATTCTTGGAAGACTAAAGATGTACTCTCTACTTGGAAGAGAATAATGGAAAGGTTGAATTCACAAAGCTTGGAAGATGGCTCATTACGTTATTTGGCGGTGCACTTGGATTGAATAAAATCATCGTATTTTATGATGATCCTGCCTCTTCACATCAAGAGTTCAAGTTTCATTTCTTCAAAATTACTACTTTGTATATATTTAGATCCATATGTTTCACCCAATTAAAACTGGGGTTTTTTTCATTATTGTGAATAAAATTACCAATTATAGTTTGAGATTATAATTATCCCATATCCATCTCCGATTTGTGAAAGGTAGTCACATTTAGGGTGTCTACTTATATTTAGCTGCCCCATTGTTTGTTTTGGCCGATGGGTTTCACCTCTATGATATCTTTTTGCACATAAGCATCACCTAATGGTGTCCTTTAGTTAATAATACCTCTTACTTATCAAGAAGACAAAACGGGTATCACTCATCCACTAGTCTTTGACTGTTGCAACTTATCTTGCACCTTTTTTTAAGTTAAATAACTATTCCTACTCTTTATTAATAATTGTGTGGTTTGCAAATGAAGTAAACCCAAATGAACGGAGGGAGTATTAATTAAAGACCAGAATATAGGTTTAGACGCTCAGACTCTGGCATAATGACCAGTTGACCACTTTACATGCTCAATTCTAAACAAGGCTCAAGAACATATATAAGAAGCGTGTTACTTACTTGTAATCATGCCTATCCACCACAGTGGCTCGTATAAATATGAATAACCACCGACTCCTACAGAAAGTAAACATAATGGTTATTTCAGAGAGAGATTTTTCACTTCCAACGGCATAACAAAGGTTAGTGAATCAATATACATCGATAGAAGGCAAGAGAATATAAAACCAAAGTAACATAGAGACAATAAGTACATTAATGCCAAACGACTTTGTTTCCATAAAGCTATAAGCTACAACAAATTGTTTCAGGGAGACGTAACATTTAACATTTGTATTGCACAAGTGTGATGTCGGGATTTCATAGTCCGGCTACGTGTGGGTGTGTGGGGTGGGTGGGGGGGACATGCTTTTATGCTCTTTGTACATGGTTCATTGGGATTGAATTCGGAGGAAATGTAAATAAACTTAACAAGCAAGAGCTAAGTGATAGGTAGTTTGTAAGTTTGAATTTGCAACAATACAGAAAAGAAAGGATGCCAGCAAAAGTGAATGTAACTAGAACACAAGAAACAGAGTAACACTACTTTAGATAGAGCATAACACCAACAAACACTCCCTACCTTGCACAAGAATCAGGCAAGCTGTCAATATCTTTAATCTATTTTTGAGTGATTATATCTAGATTTACTTTTTCAAATCTTTTCTAAACAGTCATTGTTTTCCAAAGTTTAACTTCTTGATTATGTGTATATCAGTATATCAGTATATGACTGGGCGAAAAATTAGAAATTTGATCCAATGTCTTAAATGAAAATAGGATATACAAAAGGAAATTTTCTGAACTGAATATCATATCTAAGACATTCGGATAGATATCATATAATGACAATGAAGATATCTGGATCTGATCCAACAAATAAATTACACTTCATATTTGGCCATTTAAGTGTGTATGTGCATATGAACTTTAAAGATGTGCGTAGAAAATGTAGTAAATAGTGCATATCTAACATGTGCTTTACAACTCACATACGCAAACCTTGCCCATAATCTAGTGTAGCAGCGTCATGCCGCTCTTTCTTGACTCCCCTCCCTAGTCCCTTCTTTCTCACCTCTATCCAGAATCATTACCAAATCTCTTCCATCAAAACCTTAATTCCAAAAACAATTGCCTCAATTTATGACGGAGAGGACACTGACATGGATCTAAAGTTGCAGAGAAGAGAAAGATCACAGGTATCTGCGATTTAACATTATCGGATAATGGATATTACAGTGTTGCCAATTCAGTACGAATATCTGATTGTAATATGAGTATGGATCGGATATCTGTTTCATGCACAATCCAATCCTACATATAGGGAACAGATATTTCAAGAATAAAAGCACAGTAGAAATGACTATTCTCCCAATGCACTTAATAATGCAATTAAATCGCAACCACAAAGTTTCAAAGCCTGACACTGCAACGGCGTGGCTAATTTCATACATACCTAAGGGTAAAGACACTCAGAGTCTCAGACTGCCGTACAACATAACCCTAACAAATACTCGTAACAAATTCCTGATAAGAGTTGAAAATGACCATACACAAAACAAAACTTAATTCTTTCCCGTTAACAAACTTGGTCAAAATGATATGAACACACAAGTACGACTACTCACAGCAACACAACAACTCCCAATGAGAACGAATCATCAACTCTAAAGCCACAAAACCATCCACAATTACTCTAAATGCAATATTTTTCCTGAAATACCCTTTTATACTACCTTTCTGTCAGACCAACTCACTTAACTGAAAAACACAACCATTTACTTAATCAGAACACCGTCTCATGCTCTCATGGTTAAAACCTTATCAGAAGACTGTCTCATATAAAACCGTCTCACAACCAGCAAATCACAGCTGTAAAACTTGCCACAAAAGCTCCAATTACAACACCACATAGCTAACTAGCTAAAGTAACTAAATCAATCACAATAACTCATCAAACCCCAATTTTTCCAAAACAAGCTCAAAATCACACTACATTTTCTCATAAAATGCAACTCTTTAGCATAAAACCGCCCTACACAAGACTAAATCTAAAGCCACAAAACCTGCCAAACCTGCCACAAGCCCACAATAACTCTAAAATGCAATATATTTCCTGAAATACCGTCTTATACTATCTCTGTGTCGGGCCAACTCACCTAACTGAAAAACACAACCATTTACTTAATCAGAACACCGTCTCATGGTTAAAATCTATCAGAAGACCGTCTCATATTAAAACCGTCTCACAACATCCAAATCACAGCTATGAAACTTCCCACAAAAGCTCCAATTACTATACCACATATATAACAAGCTAAAGTAGCTAAATCAATCACAGTAAACGATCAAACCCCATTTTTTTCCAAAACAGGCTCAAAATCAAACTACATTTTCTCATAAATCCAACCGTCTTATACAATCTTTGTGTCGGAACAACTCACTTAACTGAAAAACACAACCATTTACTTAATCAGAACACCGTCTCATACTCCCATGGTTAAAATCTTATCAGAACACCGTCTCATATAAAACCGTCTCACACTCTCACAACAACCAAATCACAGCTATAAAACTCACCACAAAAGCTCCAATAACAATACCACATCGCTAACCAGCTAAAGTAGCTAAATCAATCACAATAACTTATCAAACCCCATTTTTTCCAAAACAAGCTCCAAATCACACTGCATTTTCGTGATTTTTTCATAAATGCAATCTTTTAGCATAAAACCGCCTTACACAAGACTTAATGAGTATATATCGTCGCGATATTTTAATAACAACAAAATCAACCAAATCTCAAAATAATCAACTAAATCAAAATCAAAAACATATCAATAAAATAAACTATTTACTTAATTACTTAATTAACTAATTAATTAATAAATAAATAAAAAGAATAATACCAGCCCTAAGACCAGAAGCACCAGCTTTCTTCAAACCTTTCTTCTTAACAATGAAGCTAGCACCAATAAAACAGCTAGACGACAAAGCTAACACTAAACCTTTAATATTATCCGCCGACATTCCCTTGTACGACACGTCACCGCTGTCGGATGACGTCACTACCGCCGCCGCCATTTTCAACTACCAGGAATCTAACTAACTTCTCCGACAAGTTAACTAACTTGCGCTTTCGATAAATATTACCGTTGTACTTGTATGCCGTACAATTGCGGCGATTTAATCGCAGATCTCACGGCGAATTTTATTTTGAGGAGAGAGAAAGGGGAAGAGAGAGAAAGTGTGTTATGTGTGTGTGAGTAGATTAGATGTGGAAGAAAGGAAGACTGTGAGTTGAATTTTTTTAATTTATTTATTATTTATTATTTATTATTTATTATTTATTTTTATTTTATTTTTATTTGGATTTTTTTAAATGTTATTTTTGGACAGGGAAATTCCAGGGGTAAGAAGGATATTTCCTCCGGGATTTTTGTTTTAACAAAATAAAAAAATTAATTAAATTATGTTTATTGGGATTAATTAGTGGTTAGGAGGATTAATTATGATTTAGTTCATAGTTGATCTTGGTCTTTAATGACAAAGGGAAGAGATTTCACTAATCAATTGTTAGATTCTGCCACGTTAGAATGAGTCATGACATGAGTCTCATGACAACCTTTAAGTAGGGCAGTGCACGCATCCATATTTGATCCAGAGTTTTAGTTCGGATCGGATATTTGTATTAGAAATTCCTAAAGTTATATATCCAATGTTCGGATATCTAAAATAATTAGATCGGAAGTGAATATTTAATAGATATCCATAGTTATTTTGGATATGGTGTTCACTCAATGGTCTGGACCAAAGACCGGTCCACGGTCCACCTATTTACATGAGTTTCTTTGGTTCGTCCTAGACCAAACCGAAACGGACCGCATACCAGACCATAGACCAAACTATTAAAAAAAAACTTTAAAATTGTATGATTTACAAATATTACTCATGATCTTATAATATTCCTTTTGTTAATATTATTTTGCCATTTTCCATTATTTTAACAAAATAAAACCTAGGTCATTAATATAAATTAAAGTAATCGTTTAACTAATAAAATAACAAGAAATATATTATTTGGTCCATATGCTCTGGTCCGGTCTCTACATTTTTATGGTTCGGACCAGACCAGTATAACAATGGTCCGGTCCACGGTCCAACATTTTACCCAGGCTTGACCTTTTGTAAGAAACTAGATTTCATGCCCGTGCGATGCACGGGTCTACGTTAATCTCATTTTCATAATTTTCTTATTACAATTAACTTGTAAAAATAAACTTTTGAAATTTTAAGACTATAATAAAATATACTCCGTAATTTTTAAGAAAATAATATTAATATATTGATTCAACTTCTATTTTAAACATATTTTATCAACCTTGCAAGTTATCAAGTTATATTTGATCTATATGACTCAAAAAATGATCCAAGGTACCTAAGAATTAAGCTCTCTAAGACAATGCTTAAAATATTCAAAAGATTTTGGGTTGATCACCCTAACTTATGGTAATTGTCCGACATGGGGCAATTCTACTATTTATAGGTAATAGTATCTTCACCACACTTACATTATTTTTCAAAGTGGGACATATAACATACTAAGAATTACACCAAGTGTGTGCAAAATTAATACAAAATTTTAAGAGATCTCTAAAACAATAATAGAGAGACTTAAACGATTTTGGATTGATATCTAAGTCCAAGGACGACTCTTATGTATAATCGCATGATCACTCCAGGTTATGATATTTCTCCAATGTGGGAGAATTCCTCTATTTATACATAGTATATTCACCACACTTGCATTATTTTTCAATGTGGGACAAATAACATATTTATTTGTACACCATTAAAATTATTATTTATGATACTTTCTTAAATTTTTATTTATGATATTTTCCTAAATTAATTTTGATAATGTAAATTTCATTAAGGCGGGGATAATAATACCAACTTTTAAGAGTTCTGTAAGATAATACTTAAGAGATTCAAAAGATTTTGGATGAATATCTGACTTTGAAAGATGACTCATTTTCACAATATTTTTTTTCTGAAATGAAATGTAAAAGGTTTTATATAAAAATTATAAATATCAATTGAATATAATATAAGAAATGTATATTGAGATAAATAAATAAAAATTCACTTTATTTTTTTATGATACCTTCCTAAATTCATTTTTGATAATGTAGGTTTCACCAATGTGGATACAAACTTTTAAGAGCTCTCTAAGACAATATCTAAGAGACTCAAAAGATTTAGGTTGATATCTAAGTTCTAATGATGGCTCTTATTTATAATTATAGAATCACCCCACCTTATGATAATTTTACGATGTGAGACAATTATACTATTTATACGTAACATATTTACCATACTTGTATTATATTTCAATGTAGGACAAATAACTTATTAAGTAATACACCATCAAAATTATTACTTATATAATACTCAGTATATATATTTACTACAAATACATTATTTTTCAATGTGGGACTAATAACACATTAAGTAGTTTATCATCAAAATTATTATTTATAATACTTTTCTAAATTAATTTTTAATAATGTAAATTTTACTATTGTGACGATTATAATACAAAGTTTTAGAACTCTTCAACACAGTACTTAAGACTTACAAAAGTGTGGGTTTATACATAAGTTCAAGAATGACTGATGTAGGACAATTTACTATTTATATGTAATATATTCACCATACATACATAATTCTTCAATGTTGGACTAATAAAAAAACTAAGTAATACACCATCTTTTTCTATATTATAATAATAAAAAAATATTTTAAAGGTCACTTATTATATTTTAAAAGTCTTTTATTAACAATATAAAAAAGATGATCATATCTATGATCACTCCACCTTATGATAATTTTTCAATGTGGGACAATTTTACTATTTATACATAGTATATATTCACCAGTCACCATACCTACATTGTTTTTCAAATAACATATTAAATAATTTATCATCAAAATTATTATTTATGATATTTTTCTAAATTAATTTTTAATGATGTAAATTAAACTGTAGTTCAGACTATAATACACTTTTAAGAGCTCTTTAAGACAATATGTAAGAGGCTCAAAAGATTTTGGGTTGAAACTTTATTTCCAAATGTGATTCCTATTTGTAATCATAAGATCACCCACCTTATGATAATTTTTTGATTTGGGATAATTCTACTATATAAGTAATATATTCACCATACCTACATTATTTTTCAATGTGGGACAAATAATATACTAAAAATTACACCAAGTGTGTGCAAATAAATAGTATGAGTTTCTATACTTTCGAGGTTTTTTACCACGAATGTAACTATATTATCTTCATAATTTTTGTTATGATACTTCAATTTTTTTAATAATACTTTTATAAGTTAATTTTTGATGATGTAAATTTAACAATTGTGGAGATAATAATACACAAACTTTTAAGAGATTTCTAAGACAATAATACTTAAGAGACTTAAAAGATTTCACTTTGATATATAAGGTCAAAGGATGATTCCTATATATAATTATAGGATCACCTACCTTATGTTAATTTTATGATGTGGGACATTTTTACTATTATACATAGTACATTCATCACATCTACAAACTTTGAAGAGATCTCTAAGAAAATTTTCATGAGATTCAAAAAAATTTGGGTTAATATCTCAGGTTTAAGGACGACACCTATTTATAATCATAGGATTAGCCACTTTATGTTATTTTTTCGATATGGGATAATTCTACAATTTATACGTAATATGTTTACCACATCTACATTATTTTTCAATGTGAGAAAAATAATATATTAAGTAATACATCATCTTTTTCTTTATAAATATATATTTTTATTATTTTTATTTTATATAATAATTAAAAGATTATCCACTTAATTTTTTATATCCAAAGTATTACTTATGAATCTTTCCTAAATTAATTTTTTATGATGTAAATTTTACTATTGTAAAGATAATAATACAAACTTGTAAGAGATCTCTAAGACAATACTTAAGAGACTCAAAAGATTTTGGGTGGATACATAAGTTCCAATTATGACTCATATTTATAATCATAGGATCACCATATCTTAAGGTAAATTTTCGATGTGGGACAATTCTACTTTTTATATGTAGTATAATCATCACACTTACATTATTTTTCAATGTGGGACAAATAACATACTAAGTACTACATCATATTTTTCTATAAATTAATTATTTCTTGAATACTACTAAACCATTATACTAATATTACTAAACCATTACACTAATATTAGAATAATAAAAAAATATTTCAAAAGTCATTTATTTAATTTTCATATACTTAGGTTATTGTTATATGATCTTATAAATGATATGGTAGTAAAAAAATACAAAATTTGTACTCTAATGAAAGCATTTTTCGTCGAGAATTCAAATATATAAGTTTCGAAATGTTTTGCATTATATTTTTTTGTCAGATTGATAATCAATTTTTTATTACGTAAATAATAGTTGTGATATTAAAATATTACATAGTATCTTTTTCGTAATCTTGGAAGATCTTAAAATATACTTTCCAAAAATTTAAAAAGATGACGTTGACCAATAGAATTGCTCGAAAAAAGCCTCTTTTATATATATATATATTGATTGAAGATTGAATTGGAATTTATGCAAGTTTATGTTACTTTACTTCTTAACCATCTTTCTAGTTGGTAATATTATCTCTCCCTTCTTATGTCTGGATTCATTTTTTATCCCGAAATATGTCGGGATTCATTTTTTATCCGCACCTGCTCCATAAGGTTCATCAGTGATGGAAGTGCGCCCTGTCACGGGTTGTGCCTCGTGCCGGCCCTCTGTGCTAGGAGGATAAAGAGAATAAATTGTGATCGAATCAACCGCGGGTGCAGATGAATTAGACAATTCGGAAGAATGGATCAAGCTTTCGATCAAATGCACGGGGAGGGGGGCTTCGTGTCGTGCCTGCCGATGAAATGGAAATGGCGCCCTAGGCACGACCCATGTCATGTCGTGTCGTGCTTGGACGAGCCCAAGGAATTCCTCCACCTTAGCTTTATTTCTCTATATTTTGAGTATGGTCAGACGCGTGTCGTGTTGTGCCTTGGGCTAGGCACGATCTTATTTCTCAAATTTCGCCCAATCACGGCTAATGGCGACGTACTGTGCCATGTAAACCCATGTCGTGCTAAAATAGGCTATTGGTCGTGTAGGGCATCCTAATCGAGCGGTCCACGTGTTCACTTTCATCTCCATATTTAGTTATGATTCTTAAACTTTACACCCTTATTATGATATATCTCTCGGATAGAATTCGGGTGCACCATGAACAAAATGAATTTGGTTCATATAAGCTTTGGTCCACACTCTTAAGCCAACAATCATCTGTCAAATATATAATACTATCACAAATTCTCATTCAAGGCGGACATTATCCGTCTTAACTTTAAGACGCGTCAAATATATACTAAATCATCCCATTTTTTACCAAGAAAATAACAAAAAAAATTATTTTATTGCCACCATATAATAGTATATTTGACCCGTCTTAAGCGACTTACTTTAACATTATACTCTAACCCAAGAAAATGACCTTTCGAGATAGGAAATTAGTTGTAGGAAGAATATAGTCACACCCTATAAGAGACGAAAAGTATTCTCCTCCAAAGAAAATTGTCTAAGAGCTTAAGTGAACTAAACCAAATCGAGCTAACTAAAATATAATAACAATAGTAATAGTAATAATAATAATAATAATAATAATAATAATGAACTGAACTGAAATTAAGTAAAAAAGAAAAATGTTAACATAGTTTGAATTAGGGCTGGTCAAAGATAAGGGCCGAGCGGTTCGGGTCGGACCAGGTGAGGGGGGTCGAAACCGGCCCTGAGTGGAGTGGGATGAGCGGGCCGAGTAAGGGGGATGTCGTCGGGCAGGTTTTGGGCGGATTGGGGCAAGCCTAAGGCATGGGGTTAAGCTGGGCTTTGGGCGGGTCGAGCTTGGTGAGGGGCCCTGGAACCGGCCCAGGTTGGTGACGGGTCGGTTGGTAAAAGAGGGCGGCAAAAGGCCGGGTCGGGCCAGACTGACCCTTATCTTTGACCATCCCTAGTTTGACTGAAGGTTGATTTTTCTAAATGTGTGCTATGAGGACATATGTTAATAAGCCGAATATGGAAAGATTCCTAAAATATTCTCATCAGAAATTCAAGTATGAACCACTTTTTCCATAATTAAGGAAAATATCTTCTGAATATTTCCCTAATTAGCTTATTAGCCTGTGCCTTTAAGACACACGTTATACAAACCGAATAATAATAATAAGGAATTATTATAATAAATACATAAAACCGAGAGAAATAAACTGCACACTGAACCCTAAAACCTTGCCTTTGTTGTTGGAAAATCAAAGAATCAATGGCGGAAAAGAAAAGAAAATCAATGGCGGAGGAGATTCGTCTTAAAAAACTACCAAGAATCGTCGAAGACGAAGAATTTGTGGATACTGAACCCTTGTCCCTTCCTGGGCAGCCTTTAAAAATTGGTGCATACATACATACATTACACTTTTTATTTCCGTCAATTGTTCATATAATCAGGGCCGTCAAATAAATTCGAGAGACGCTACCGTTTGAGGCGTTATTTAAAAAGAACTTAACTTTTATAGTAGATGGGACTCGAATAAGGACATTTAGCTACTAAATTAGACTCCAAAAAGTTTGGTAGGCCAGGAACGGTTTTGAGAACGTTTTGAACATGCTATGTGACGAGACGACCCTGCATATATTTACGAAAGCTGTTCTCTTTTTAATTTGTGGTTCATTGAATTCCTGCAGAAAAGAAAAATGGGTTGTGTTTCATTGTACAGCAACAATATGTCAAGCCAAGATCTAAATTCTTTAACAGGATTCATATGCATGATGCTTCGTTGTTAATAAAACAAAAGCAGGTCGGTATAGCTTTGTAGTATTAGTCTCAAGAGTTTTGTATGGTGTTTTTGATCGGAATAATGTGGGAGATTTTGCGCAGGATCGGGTAAACCGTTATGCTGGACGTGTAGAACGATGCAATGCGAGTTTCCTCGAGTTTTTTAGTGGATCCAGAGGTGAAACCGCGGCTTGTAGTGTTGTTGAGTCTGACGTTGCTGCATTAAGGTATGCAGATGATGTCTGTTCACATGTTATACTATGCGACTGTCGTATGATGCGGCAACAGAAAAACTGACTTCAGGTTGCTAATTCTGGTATGGATTTCGCACAGGGAACACCAATATGGCTTGAAAATTTACGTATCGACTTTTGACCCGTCAATACCTGGCTTTCTGGCTATCTTTTTGAATTAAAACTCGCATTTTCATATTTCAGCGAGGGCTAGCTCCCCTAAATTCGCCATTGTTTGTGCCTAGTGTCTAAAAGGCGACATGTCTTCGCCTCACGCCTCCTCGTCATGTGCCCACTGCGCCTCCACGGCATGGGCTCTCTTCGGCTCGACTGCCTTCTAAAAACTAAGGATTAGTATAGACGTGTTTATGTAATCAGTGTTGTTTACCATTATTCACGTTGCCTTGACGGTTGTCCTGATAAGTTTCTGCAAAACTGGGATGTTCTGTCTGTATGACTATGTCGGCCTATCCTGTAAAGCCATTACAGCTACCAAATTACAGTCAATAGTTATATTTACTGGTTTGTAATATGAAATACATTTTACTTTTTGTTCCTCTCGTGTGAATTCTGATTTGCGCTCTTATCTTCTGAAGTAAAATGCTTCTAAAAAGCGGCTAATATGAATATTGAATAATTCTGCAGCTATAGTCAATTCTTGAAGGATATTCATAATGCAACGCAATCTCAACTCGCTGCTGCACAAAGTTTATTTAAATTACTAACGAGAAATATGGTTATCAGACGCAGTAAGTGTACCTTATCCTCGTTTTAGAATCTTGTTGTACGTAATCTTCCCCCAACATGGGAGCATCTTTCATGGAGTATTTCTGAAGCGTGTCTTAAATCCGTATTTATAATTCTACAGGGAGAAATGTATTTGTGAATGAGATTGTCACGCAAACTGCTGATGCTGATGTTGATGTTGATGTTGAAGATGTAGTCATGATAGATCATCATCGTCTGAGTTCCATATTCAGGGACAAGCATCAGGCGGTGATAAATTTAAGTCGGGTACATATTTTCGCTTTCAGTAATAGGCTTTAACCTTATTACTGAAAATCTGAAATACTAGTGCACAAGCGGGACTGTTACTGTGAGATTTCTTGTTCAGGAGGTGGTGACCAAGATGCATGAAATACAAGACTGTTTCAGCGTGTTTCAAATTTGTCCAGCAGACTTGGTTTCTCGTACTCTACTTTCCCACCGGGTTGCCCCAAGGTATGCCCTATTCATTTTTCGGGTTTTCAGTCCTTATAGAGGGGTAAATCGTAAATGTGCTAGGCATTGGACTATACTAAGGTCCTGAACTCCTGATCGTCTTTTGGATTGAAATTATCGATCTTCTAAAGAAGAGGGCCAACATATCTGATGATATGAAGTGGTAAAATTTCTGCAGGTTCCGTGAACTCTTGACTGAAATCAACAACGCGAGGAGAACTCAGTTGGCTGGCTTGGATAAAATCCGTGAGCTCCATGGAACGAAGAAGATCAAGCAAGAGTCATCTCAAGTAGTTCAGTAGATGGGATTCTATATTAGCTCATCGGAGTGTAGCTAGTGTTCCATACCTAAATAAGGAGTCCACCCAATAACAAGGATATGAAACCCGATATTTAATATTGTGAATGTAAAATAACGATTTATATTTTACTCTTTCCATTTCACTAACATCTTCCACATTTTCTAAACCGGCAAATTCATAAAGATCTTCCACTTTCCGTATTTGTCTATCATTTATGGTTAATATAACATGTAACCCCACATTCTCTCTCAACAAATGTGGAAGATCTTAGTGAATAGGAGTGAGTATGATATACCTCTAAATTCCTAGATTAGTTCCTAAAATAGCTCAAGTATTCAAATTTGACTTTTTCAATGGTTACATATTGTCACAAAAATTATACAATGATGAGTAAATTATGATTAGATTGCTCTACGTATTTCAGATGATTAATCAACTAAAACCGTTCAAATCTAATATTTGAAATTGCAAAATAAGGAGTCCACCCAATAAGGCCCTGTTCTTTTGGACTTAGGTCATGTTCTTTCCAGCTTAATTCCAGCTCGTTTTATTTCAGCTTGACTCTATTCAACACAGTTTAGTTTAGTTTTAGCAAGTTTTATTCAATTCATCTCTTCACAAAATTAAGGGGGTGTTTGGTTGGAGGTTTTGGAATGGATTGGAATGGATTCAATTCATTCTAGTGTTTGGTTGGGGTGTTTTGGAATGGAGTTGGAATCCTGATGGATTCTAATTCCACCCCAACCCCTTGGAATCCCATACCCACCTTCCCCCTCTAGTTTCTAAATCCATTACACCCCATATAATTCAAAAGTGAACCAAACAATAATTAGTAGGAATGGGGTTCTAAATCCAATCCACCATGGTATCTCAATCCATTCCAATCCATTCCGACATTGTGAACCAAACGCCCCCTAAGTCTTACCTCAACTCCATTCACTTCAACTCGACTTCATTCAATTAGCTTTAATTAATCTCATCTCCATTTAACTCAGTTCAGCTCATTTCAGCCGAAAAGAACATGGCCTTAAAGTCACCCCCTTTAAGTTCAGTTCAGCCGCTCCTATAAGTTCAGTTCAGTTCAACTCCTATAAGTTCAGTCCAGTTCAGTTCAGCTCCTATAAGTTCAATTCAGCTCTTATAAGTTCAGTTCAGTTTAGCTCCTATAAGTTCAGTTGAATTCAGCTCCTATAAATTCAGTTTAGCTTCTATAAGTTCAGTTCAGCTCTTATAAGTTCAGTTCAGTTCAGAAAAACTCAATTCTTACAAATTAAGTTCTGAAAAGTTATACGGAATATATTATTTATGAAAACCGATATAAAAACATTTGATATTAATTATTGGATACATACATTATCATTGAGACCGCCCGAATGAATTGTAGAGTATTTCAACTATCGACATTCATCATTGAGAATGAAAGTTGAAATGACATTTGGTCAATTGATACAAAAGTTGGAAGGTGTTAAAAAATATGCCCAAATGTCACAAAAGTATCAAATGTCTATTATTGTTTCTACATTCACACTCCGTAATTTTATAAGCATGCATACTCTTGGAATACCTATTGATGATCATTATTTATATACATATTTTATGCCTCCCTTAGACGCATTTTACTCGATTTACCGTCTTTCTTTGCTTATTTCTATGCTATTTTAGCTAGAATATCGATTCTGCCGCTTTTGTTATGTTTTAATGCAGATTGGATGCATTTGGAGCTTTTTGAGATGATATGGAGCATGGCGGGGTTGGCTCGTAGAAGCTAGGCACGGGAATCGAGGAAGAAAAGAGAAGAAATGAAGAGAAGTTGAAGAAACGAGCTAGAATGAAGGCTGCTCGATCGAGCAGACCTACAGTGCTCGGTCGAGTCGCATTGTGTCCTTGCTCGATCGAGCAGAGTCACCTTGCTCGATCGAGCAAGCTCTATTACGGCGGATTTCTTTTATTTTCCTTAACTTTAGACCTAATTAGTTAGATCTTTTGTAATATAAAAAGAAAGCTCGTCTTTCTTAATTAGATATACTTTCATATGCTTTTCTAGGCTATTCAATACTTTTAGGCTTTAAATCAGAAACCCTAGTTTTAGTTCGCTTGCCTCCGGATTTTATTCATCAAAGACGATTGTCGTTAGTTCATCTTGTAATCGGTATTCTTCAATCTTTCTTAGTTATTTATTTAATTGCCTTCTTGTTCTTAATTGTTCTTTGTTCATCCTTTCATAGTTATTAATTATGTTTACTTTAATTATTATTGTTGTTGTTGATATCGTTATGAGTAGCTAAATTCCTTTCTAGGGTTGAAAGGGGATCTAGGATTGTTAGAAGGGGTAGATTAATTGATTGAATTGCAATTGCATGGTTATCGTTTGATTATCGTTTTAATTCTAGTTGTTTGATTACTGGCCAGGATTAATTAACTAGTCTTGCAAATTAGGATTGACACCGACCGGGTTAACACTAAGATAGGCTACGATAATTGAATAGAACTCGTTTAATGATAGCGATCGCATGTTAAATTGTAGATCTAAAGGGCATAATTGAATCGACCGATCTTGTGACCTTAGATAACTTTATTGCATGATAATTGATTATTCCCTTATCCCCGAATAATAATCCTAGTGAACCTGTGACCCTAGACTTTTAATCCCATTGTTTTAGACCTTTTATTGTTATTGCTTGCTTTTAGTTGTTATTATTATTAGTTGTTATAGTTATTGTTATTATTTATTGTTATTGTTGATTGCTTGTAGTTTAGAACACAATTCAAATCCCGAAAGTGTTACTTAAGAGACAAACCTAGTTTAACAGATTAGAATACTACCGCCTCCCTGTGGATTCGATACCTTGCTTACCGCTGACTATTAGTTAGTAGTGAATTAGGTTTTACTTTGATTAAGGTGACGCGACTTTACCCTTATCACCTATTATACAACATGACGTGAATATTCAAGGAACAATAGATTCGAGCATGTTTAATTATAAGTGGGAAAATGCAATGTTCAAGGTACGAAACAAGATAGTAAAAACATTTGGCGAGTTAATGGATTTGTTGTTTCGAGTGATAGTGAAGATGAAGAAGAAAGTAATGAGGAAGATGATGATATGAAAATAGATGGTTAGAAAACGATGTAATATGTGATTTTTTTTTTTATCGTAATGTAGACGTAGTAATCTGTACGAACAAATCAATGTATATAAATCGGAATAATGTTATTATCTTACCTTATGTTTTATAGTTTTTTTTGTATGACATCCCTTTCCAAAAGATAATAATAATAGTAAAGTTCAGTTTAGTAAAGTTTATATTATATAAGTTCTATTCAATTAAGTAAAATTAAGTTAAGAAAAGTTCAGCTCCTATAAGTTCAGTTCAGTTCAGTTGAGCTCTTATAAGTTCAGTTCAGCTCCTATAAGTTCAGTTCAGTTCAGTTTAGTTCAGCTCCTATAAGTTCAGTTCAGAAAAGTTTAGCAAAATTCAGCTCAAAAGAACGGGGCCTAACAAGGATATGAAACCCCATATTTAATATTGTGAGTTGTAAAATAACGTTCTTATATTTCATGATATACCTCTAAATTCCTAAATTAGCTCAAGTATTCAAATTCGACTTTTTCAATGGTTACATATTGTCACAAAAATTATATAATGATGAGTAAATTAGGATTAGATGGCTCTACGTATTTCGGATGATTAATCAACTAAAACCGTTCAAATGTAATATTTAAAATTGCAAAATTTTGCTCCCTCTGTCCCGGTCAATTATCATTTATGGTTTCACTTACTTAATGACAAGTGGACAATAATCCATTGGGTAATAAAATTACTAAGAATTCTTTCCAAATATAGAAAATACAACAATTGACTGAGACACCAAAAAAGAAATAAGACAACAATTAACCGAGACAGAGGGAGTAGCATTTAGAGTATTTATAGAACAATTAATTGAAGTTAGGGGTGTAGTGTGATTTTGAAAAACTAAGGGTAGACGGTAGAATTCGAGAATATTGGGGTACTTCGTAAAAAACCTTTTTTTTTTTTTTCCAAAATACATTGTCTTTACGAAAGCTTAGGTTTGGAAAAACTAAGGGTAGACGGTAGAATTCGAGAATATTGTGATTTTGGTAAAGAAATGTACCAATTTTTTTTTTGGTAAAGATATACAGTGAATCTCTAATATTACCTTTGATATTTTAATTGTCACTCTTAAACGTACGTAAACATTATTCCCATTATGCATTTATACTTAATAAAAGGGGTGAAATTGTAATTTAAACAATTACCTTAAATCCTTGTGAAAATAGAAAAAGTGACAACAAAAGTTGAAAACAACGCTAATTATTAGTCGACGGAGGATCGGTTTTGGCAAAGTTGGGTTAAGGATTAAAGTCGCTCAGTCGGAGTAGGAGTTGAGGTAAAATTGCTTAACGACTGAGCGACTTTAAGTTAAGTCGTTTTCTCCCTCAACGATCTCCGTGACTTGTAAATAAGTCAAAATATATATAAAATAATTAAGTTAGGGACAAAACTGCTAACTTAATACTCTACTTAATACTCTACTAGACTACTAGTCAACTGATCAGTTTAACATTTTGGTCACTTTAAGTTTAACATACGACTATCAAGTATCAAGTCGTCAAAAATGGCGATACCTCAAACATTAACATTCTTCCAACAATTTCCTACACCCGCTTTTACTCCTTTAACCTCGATTAATTGTCGTAATTTGAAACTAACTGTGTTTGCATGTTCCAAATCATCGGATGGTAACTCCAATTTACGAGTTTCGGACCGGTCCGAAACTCGTTTGGGATTGCCTAGTAAAGGTCGCTTAGGCACTGATACTCTCGACCTTCTCAAGGTAACACTACTACGAGTTTTCGTATATTCATTACTTTATTATTATTTTATTTAGTACGGAGTATATTGTGTAAGACGGTTTTACATAAATATTACTCGTTAGTCATTACATCGATAATTTACTGCCTTGTACGGAGTAATTTAGAGTTTAGACCGAGTCAGAAAAAAGTTTGGTAGATCATGTCGTGAGATCCAAAGAAAATACATCACTCAATTACCTTTAATTAAAATACCGCTTTTAAAGAATAAAAAATGCAAACAATTACCTTTAATTAAAATACCGCTTTTAAAGAATACGAGTAATTTACGTAAATGATTTGTCGTTTTTTTTTTTGGGTGTTGATGCTCAGGAATGTCAGCTATCTGTGAAGCAAAGTAATCCGCGACAATATGTTGCTCAAATCCCTCAGGTGAGCTAATTTCTTGCACTAATTATACTCCCTCCGTCTCAATCATTTGTAAACAATGTAAACAAATGATTGTGACGTAGGAAGTGCTACATTTTATGTTTGCTAGTTGAGACGTAGGAAGTACTACATTTCGTGTTTGATACCAATTTTCTGCTCCGAGTTAAGCTTTGTTTAGTTAAGGTGTATTTTCTGCTTCGAGTCTAGTCTACACATTGCATTGTTGCTAGTATATGGCCAATTCTCATTGAAGACGGACTCTTTTCGTGCCAAGCTGAATATGGGCCAAATGTCGCCATTCTAACGTTTGTCCTGACAAACTGTTATAGCTTGTGATGAAATATGACCCGTCTTTAGAAAGACCTATTGATGGTTTTTATGTGGCATTGATACTAATATCATTGGCAATTCGGAGTTTTGCAAATGCTTGACTTGACATGTCGCGTATGTAATGCCTAGTTGTCTTTCTCACTACTGCCTTAATATGCTGCAGTTGATATGCTTAAAAGTTGAAACTGGAATTGCCTGGTTCATCTTATTTTGTTTGATTTTTTTTTTTGCTTCGTTGTTTGGTTTAAAAGTAAATTAGGTTTCTAAGATGTCTCCGCTTCTTGTACTGTGATTAAGCAGTCGGTCAATGCAGTTTTTTTTGGTCATGGGTCATTCGGAAAACACCCTCTTTCAGTTCCAACATATCGATTAAGGTATCCCCTTACATCACCATAGGCTTGCAGGAACCTTACCACTCATCCCCGTCTTCTAAGGTACGAGCAAAGGGGATTGACATTGTTTTAGACATCACTTTGTTGTTATTCTTGCATATTTTTGACAAATTTTATCTGTTTATGCTGCTTTCTGTGAACTTAGCAATGTTTTGATCATTGTACTGCTCCCTCCCTAGTCTGTTTTCATTTTTGTTATCAAATGGGTTTTTATGTGTTTCTTTGGTGGTTTGCTCGTGATAAATGTAAATGGTTTGACCTTTCAATGTGCTACTAAGTATTGATTTCAATGTATCCCCTCTGCAGTTGTCAAACTTCGAAGTGTGGTTTCAACGACCCAAAGATATTGTGAGGAAGTTATTATCTGGAGATTTAGACCTAGGTATTACAGGATTTGACGATGTCAGCGAGTATGGAATGGTAATACTACTTTATCCGTCAAATGTGTCAATACTATCTGTATTTTTTGTCGCTTGACTAATGAACCTTTCTGCCGAACCTATCTGTTATGCTTCTTCAGTACATACTATGTATATACAACGTGAATTTTTGATAATGTACATAATCAGTTCTTCACTGATTAAGAAGACGGTGTAGACTTGTAGTTTGTTTAGCATCATTTTCATGTTTCAGACGCGATTTTCCGCTGAAGTTCATTTTGGGGTATTGGTTAGCAGTGGATCAAACTAATGAAGTTCTATATATTGTACTCCATAGTTGTTGTTTTATGATTCCATATTTCTTACAACAGAAGATGGGAATAAAAAAATCTTAACCTTCTGTGTTGTTTGCTGTAGGGCAGCGAAGATCTCATCATTGTTCATGATGCTTTGGGTTATGGGGAATGTCGCTTATCACTTGCTGTAAGTGTTTTTGCTCCCTAAATTAAGAGGCATGCTTGGGTTACATTAAAAGTGTTTTTTTTCTCCCTAAAAGTCGCTTATCATCTTCCACCCATTTTTTTTTTCTTTTTTTCTTTTTTTCTTTTTCAGATTCCCAAGTATGGCATATATGAGAATATAAACACTTTGAAGGAGCTTGTTGAAATGCCTCAATGGACAGCTGAGAGACCTCTCAGAGTATCCACCGGTTTCACTTATGTGCGTACTTTTCTAAAGCATGCTGTACCAATTTGTCATTACTATTCCATGGGAACATTGTCTAACTTCACAGTCAACTAAAAGATTTATTTTTTGTCTTTTGGAAATCAGTATATTTGGCTAAAGAATGAATTCATAGCTATCAATAATTTGTTTTTTCTTCCGTAACAGCTGGGTCCAAAATTCATGAAAGAGAATGGGCTGAAGCACGTTACATTTTCAACTGCTGATGGAGCTCTCGAAGCAGCACCTGCTGTAAGATTATTTTTAAGTAAACCTTTTTATTCCTAGTAGTTCTTCATGCTGAGAAATTGTTGCTAGGTCTTAGACCTGCGTTTTGCATAATGTGTTAAGTCATGGTAGGCATTGCATGGTAGTATTTTATTGTTGCTACATTATAAGTATTGTTGCTTAATCCTGTACAACTATTGGAAAATGAGGCTTCATGTCCAATTTTTGTTTGGTGATTGGTAGTTTATGTGCGTTTTTTCTCTCTCTTAACGTTAAATGTTTCCTTGGCTATCAGATGGGGATCGCGGATGCTATATTGGACCTTGTAGGTAGTGGGACAACTCTGAAAGAGAATAACTTGAAAGAAGTTGAAGGTGGTGTGGTGCTGCAGAGCCAGGTAGCATCTTGTGTCCCATGGTTAACTGAGTTATTATTTTCAGATCTTTTTTTGGCGGTTTGCTTTGTTTCAACATTTTCAGTTTCTTTCACCCTTCTTTCTTTATTGTCAAATAAATGAGATAAAAAAACTCTTCTTATTTGAACTGCAACTACAATCTTGTAGGCCGTGCTTGTTGCAAGTAAGAAATCGTTGACTGCTCATAAAGGTGTTTTGGACACTACGCATGAGATACTGGAAAGATTGGAGGCACACCTAAGGGCAGATGATCAGTTTACGGTGCACTACTTATTTCTCTTACCCCGAATCCATTAATGTATCTAGCATTTCCTTTATTCCTTAGCTCTCAAATTTCCATTTTCATGTCAGGTAACTGCAAACATGAGAGGCAGCAGCAAAGAGGAAGTCGCAGAGCGAATGCTTAGCCAGTCATCTTTATCTGGACTGCAGGTGAAGCATTACGCTTTTTGCCATGCCATCTTCTTGTTTCCTAGTTTCCTA
The DNA here is from genome assembly GCA_022085475.1 of Heliosperma pusillum. Classification (NCBI taxonomy): domain Eukaryota; kingdom Viridiplantae; phylum Streptophyta; class Magnoliopsida; order Caryophyllales; family Caryophyllaceae; genus Heliosperma; species Heliosperma pusillum. The sequence goes on from JAIUZE010000459.1 coordinate 74,713, forward strand.
ATGTACTTTTCAGATGATAGTTTTAAACTAATGTCTTGAATGAGGCTCTGGCTTATGCCGTTATGCGAGGGTAAAACCCCAAGGTGATAATTGGATTCAGCTTAAAATGATTTCATCTTTTTCTTTGCGGTTTGTGTAGGGTCCCACGATTAGTCCTGTCTTCTGCAAAAGAGATGGGAAGGTATCAGCAGATTACTATGCCATTGTTATATGTGTGCCTAAAAAGGATCTATACAAGTCTGTTCAGCAACTAAGAACGGTAAAACTCATCTCCGTACTGTTGATGATAGACTATTGGAACTATTGTTGTTTCTCTTTTTGCTTGACGTCCTTCGTTATACTGGTTTCTTACATAAATCATGTTAACGACCTCAACTATATTTGATCCGAGTTTATATTGTTGTCGAGCTTAAAAAATTGAGGGCCTGATCAACTTTTTGCACTGGCTGAAATATCACACCCCCCCCTTTATGTATAAACTGTTACAATGAGTGCGGTAACTATTATTTCCTCGATTAGTCTCGCAAGAGACAGTCTTACGGTAATATAATGTGAGACCAGCCCATCTAACTGAGAACCCCCCACGGCCCCACCTAAATACCGCCAACTAACTGAACGCATGCCACGACCCCACCTAAATACCGCCGACTATCTTTTCATGAGAGTTTCTTAAGATGATTTTTTATCACCTGCAGATTGGTGGTAGTGGAGTCCTTATTTCTCCACTGACCTATATATTCGATGAAGAATCTCCTAGATGGCGCCAATTGCTCTCCAGACTCGGCCTCTAATGTCCACCCGTTTGTGCCAGTTTACTTTATATTTCAGCTGATAGTTTCTCGGTTAGTATTTAGCACAAACTGAAGAATAATTCAATAATTGTTATCGGTGGCAACTGGCAAATAGTGATTTTGTGATTTTGTTGGGTGTATTGTATGTAAATCTTAGTACTTCAATATGTATCTTTTATATTTTCTCAGAAAAGTAATGAATGTCATACTTTGTTAGTAGTGAAAGTCCGAAAGAGCAAGGGTGTGTGACCGCTCATCGAGTTTATACATACTCCGTATTAAATATACTCCCTCCGTCTCGTTCATTTGTTTACCTAAATGAAGGATATAAAATTGCAAAAGCAAAAGGTACTAACACGAGCAAAGTACCGACCTTCACCAGGAATAACGGTAATGAGTTGAATATTTAAAAGCGGTGGTAGTTTTTCTTTAACATCTTAAGGAGGCAAAGAGAAGGGCATGTTTTAGCTTAATCAAATGTTTGAGGTTTAAGACGTGTACAACAATGTTAAAGCTCGTAAAAGATAATTAGTCCTACTCGATTCAAATGTCAAATCCAAATGAAATTTGATGATACCAAAAAAAAACATAAACACCAAAAGGTACAAGGGGTCGAGTAACACGACTTAGCATAAATGTAGTGATTGGAGCCGAGAAATTAGCACTATATTGTGAAGTAGATTCTATTCTCTAAGTGCCTAAAATGGTTTAAAACTACCCGTATTAGCATTACCTTTGCATCGTTCCAATTTTATCATGTTCCTCCGTATTAGCATTACCTTTTGTCACTACCAATACTACGCTTTCCGTCATGTTCAATTGTTCAATAGTTATTTATTTGAACTACGATATACAAAGAAAAAAACTAATTAATTGGGACGGTACACTTGTAGACAATTTTAGACCTCGTAAACAGGTCAATCGGGCCGAGTTAGTAAGAATTCGGGTCATTTTGAGTTCAAGTCATTTTTTGGTAAACTATTACCAAGTATTCTAGTGATGATAATCAGTTTGCAGCGATAAACATTCGGACTCGTTTACATTGAGTTGAGCCTATTTCGATTCGGGTCAAGCTTGGGTCTCGAGTTCAAGTGTCCTACACTCCTATGTAACGACCCGAGTTTGAACAACATTTCTGCAGGACACCAAAAAATGGCACCAAAGAAAAAACAGCAACAACAGCAGCAGCAAAAGAAGAACAATAAACCTGCAACATCATCATCATCGTCTTCTTCAAGTGGCCCCAAACTCCACATATCAGCGGAAAATGAGCAGCGATTACGCCGCCTCCTTCTCAACAACCCCGCCGCAACCGCCGCCGCCGTCGCGCGGCCGTCGGCGGCGGATGATTCGCAATCTCAATCGAAAGCTCAGATTGCGAAGAAGCTTAAAACCGTTTACGAGAAGCTTTCTTGCGAGGGTTTCTCCGATGATCATATTGAGCGCGCGCTTTCTCATCTCAAGGTCCTTTAATTTGCGTATTCCTTGTTGTTTGATTACTTATTTGTGCAATTATGCTGAAATTTGGTTGAAATTTGTTTTGTTTGTTTCGGTTTCGTGTCGTTTTCGTGTGCGTGTTATGTTGTTCGATTATGTGTCGTTTTTGTGTGTTATGAAGCGTGTATTCGTGTTGAAATGCTGCTTCTGTGTTCAAGTGATTTTTGAGCGCGCGCTGTCTCATATCACTCTCATCATCGTGTTCTTTATTTTGTGTAATCGTTGTTGTTCAATTAGTTATGTATGCTGAAATTCAGTTGAAATGTATTTTGTTTGTTTCGGTTTCGTGTCGTTTTTGTTTTGTGTGTGTGTGTGTTTGGGAGCATTGTCTCGATTTCCTGTTGAAATGCTTGCTTTTGTGTCCTAATGAGTTTGTTTTGTGTGTGTTACGGAGCATTGTATCGATTTCATGTTGAAATGACTGCTTCTGTGTTCAAATGAGTTCTGAGCGCGCTCACTCTCATCTCAAAGTCATTTATTTTGTGCTACTTGTTTCATTTTGTGTAGTTGTTGCTCGATTAGTGATATATGCCGAAATTCGGTTCAAATGTGATTTGTTTATTCTGATATTGTGTCGTTTTTTTGTTGTTGTGTGTTACAAAGCATTGTACCGATTTGGGGCGAAATGCCTGCTTCTATGTTCAAATGAGGCTTTGCTCGGTAGTTATTTGTGATAGTTTATTGTTTAACCAATTAATGTCGGTAATGCCGAGGTGTTACTCGAATTCTACTTTCGCGGCTAAATTCTCTTTCTGTATAGTGACCGTCCTATTTCAAAACTACGATGTACTGAATCGCTGTACTTTATGCTGGTGCTGAATTACATTGGGGTATGTAGACGAGTTGAATATTAGTAGAATTTTGTTAGGCAGTGGTCGTACGATGAAGACTTGAAGTATTGTGGTTTATGTTGTTGACACATGCTTGATCCTTCTTGATTTTGATGTTACATTTGGGGGGTAGCCGTTGGCGGTTGTATGCTTGCTGAAGTTTTTGCTTCTCTTATTATGCCCTAGATTTTGCCACACCTTTTCTCTTTTGCCAATTTAGTTATGTCTTGACTCGTTGTTTATACGTATGAGGTAGATAGTTATGATGGTACAACAATCGTGGTTTATTGATAGATGTCTGGTTCAAGAGCTAGAGAGGTTAACTGAGGTCTTGAGATGGAGACATGGTATGACAACTTCGTTCATTACTCTCTTCATATCCCCTGGTCTGCTGGTCATGCCAGCCTTATACTATCTTGTGCACTCGTAGAGCGGAACCTTTAATTGGAAGGTCAAATACTTGTTATGACATGTTGAATACGGGTGAGACCGAAAAGTAGTGTTTATAAGTAATAGCTCTCCACTGATTTTGAGTAGTTAGGGTTTGCTAAATGCACAAAGGGATGTTTATTGTTTACTATGAGGATTGGTGCAACATTTGATCATTGTGGCTGATAAGCACATGTCGCGGTGGATGTGTAGTTATACAAAGAAGGATCAACTAAGAAATGAGGTGATTGGGGAGAAATGAGGAATTTCGTCAATTGAAGATAAGATGATGGACAATTAGTTAAGGTGGTTTTGACATGTGTGGGCGAGACGAGCTAGGTCTTGAGTCCGAGTTAGGAGGCTTGAGAAATGAGGAAAATATAAGAATGTGAGAGGTGGATATTCCCCTCCCCAAGTAACCACAAGTAAAAGTGATTCAAACTCAGATGATATGAGCTCTGTGGGCGTCTGCGAAAATATGGCATTGGAGAGAGTTGCGTGGACGGAAAGAAATCAAGTAGACTGTGGAGCTTCGTTTTTTTTTTTTTTTTATTATATTTCATTTTCCTCATACTTACTATGTCTGGTTATTGTTTCTCTAGGAGGATGTTTTTTTATTCCCTATTTTTGTGGTATTTATTGTGGAAGAAGAAAATACTTTGGAAACTATTGAATTTGTCTTACTTGCATGAGAAATTTCGCATACAGCACTTGACTATGATTGTATTGATTCTATATGTGCAATGTTTAATGAGATTGCTTCCAAATTTTTCAATCAATGTGTCTAATGTATTTTGACCTTTGTGTAGGATTCAGCAACTTTTGAGGTTGCACTTGACTGGCTATGCTTAAATTTGTCTAGGTCTGAGCTACCCATCAAGTTCCGAGATGGTTCATCTCTGCATACAGGTTGAAATCACGAATATGGTTCATGTTAACAAAGTGAATTATGTCGGTTTGTATCCTCTAATCAGCCAGCTTTTGGGTTCTTTATGGTAGGAGGGTCTGTTGGTGTCATATCTGCTGCTCAAGAAAATTGGACTGCTCCTGTTGATACAACAGCAAGGTCTGAGGAAGCAGGTGAATTCACTATCATTGCTAAAGGGTATCCTGACAATGATGAATCTTTGAATTTAAACGAGCCATCGCAAGCGGACTGGATTCGCCAATACATGGAGAAAGAAGAAGAGGTAGGAGCTTGAAACTGCAGATTTCCTTGTCTTGTATGTGCTATAGTGCGCTCCTTATATGATGGTATTAGATGATTCTTATTTTAGCTAAACTTGGGCAAGTGCATCCTACAGATAATTATGATTGGAACACACTATTCTTTATACTATAATTTACGAGATTTTCGCATACAAGGGCTAATTTAAGATTTATAATAATATGGGAATTAAAAAAGGCCAGCGTTATACATCAAATGTCATCAAGAGCTTTCTCACTTGCATTGACTGACAATAGGGAAAGTCTCTCACATCTTTCTGTTTCTGTATTTTAGACAGCTACGCTACCCTTTTTAATGTCTTGCTGAAATTGTTGGTTATGTGCCGATTCTTTACTCTATGCATAGGTAATAGGCGTGGCTGGCATTTGGGCAGGTTTTATTGGGGTTGAGAATTTTATTCCTTTGTCTATGAATAGACGTGGCTGGAGGCTTATATGGTGGCTGAAAATTTCATTTCACTATTCCCAAGAAGTGGGGCGGGTGGGCGGGGTGTTATGGGAAATTGAGATATATACTTTTTTTCTCTTTTAGCTCTTTTTACAAACTTACATTTTTACGTCACTTTTTAAAATTATCTCACTTACAAAAAATGTCTTGGGAGTCCAAGTTCAGATTTCGGATGCTTCAGCGTCACAATTGTGTCCTTTTAAGGCTTTGATTTTGATATTTCCAGGATCTGACTCGGATCTGTACTCTTGTCTTCTCATACCGAAATCCTAGTATCGCAGGCTAATTTTGTTTGACTGTATTTGTCTAAGTTTTTTCTTGCTTTTTTTTTTACATGTTTGTAATGTTTGGACCGACTTTGTGGTCTACTAATCCCAGGCTTCAGCCATTTGTTGATGTTATAAAGTTACAACATCTAAGTACTTTTCCTTACACTTGTTTGATAGTTCATTGCCTTTGCAGATGGAAGATGAAACTTGGGAAGACGCATTCTTAGATGAAGGCTCAGGAAAAAAGGTATTCTTAACCTCTTATAGTCTTATATCATATTCAGAGTTTATATGTTTGTCATTTGACTACTGACCCGATTGCAACCTAGGAACGAAATGATAATTTGAACGCCTCTATGATGAAAATACTCATTGATATGGTGGTAGGATACAGTGAGGGGGTTGTATTTTGTATACTTGTATTATAATACTAGGAGAAGAACACTGAATTTTGTTAATGTTTATCTGTGGTTGGATTAAAATGTTTTTTTGTTTCCTTCTTTCTTGAGCATGGTCTGCACTCTGCAGTATCTTCTGTATACAGTAGTGAGGACACATGACTAAATATAGTTTCATATAGGTTACTGAACGAAAGTCATATGATTCAATTGTCATGGAGTACCAAGCTGCGCGCATGGAGGCCATTGAAGCCAAAGATAGAGGGGATAAAAAGAGCCAGGAAGCTGCAAGCATTAAAATTCGAATGCTCAAGCAGGAGATGACTGCTTCAGGTTATGCTCTAATGATTGGAAAATCTTGTCAGGGTTTCAGTTATGTATGATCTCAACAAGTATTGTATCTGTTGGAGCAGGAGTATCTGATTTACTGATGACTGAAATTGATAATGTGGAGGTATCATGCTTGGCGTACAAGGCTGAAAATTCAAATTCAGAAACTACAGATGATTCCACTGTTGGTAAAGATGTGATGGAGAAATCCAGTGACAAGGTAGCAGAAAAATCGTCGGACATTCCTGCTAATGGAGTGGCAGGTGCGGAAGAGGAACTGGATGACACAGAGCTTGGTAATTTCTTCATGGAAGATGACCCATCTACAGTCCAACCACCCGATGTCTCAAAAATGCAAAAGAAACCTAGGAGAAGAGGGAAACCATCTAAGATGGATTTGGTGAAATTGGAGGGCATCTGGAAGGAGGTACCTTTGAGACTTAGAGCTATTCACATCATTTAAAGCTTTACTATCCTGTGATAAGTTATTAAACTCAGTAATCTTGCATGAAATTATATGTCCAGCCTGCCTAAAAATTGTGAAATTGAAAATTCGCACTGTTCTCTTCTTGAATGTTTTTCCAGTAAGCGAGTTCATAGTATATCATAAAGTTCTCGATTTTATGTAGGTGACACGACTCACTCCTCTGTGATGTCGATTTTTCTATTGTAATTTGTGGCCTTTAGGTAAATTATGACGTCTTTCAATTCTTATTTTTAAACTCTTCACCTCTAATGTATATATTCGCCTCATACTTAAATCGTCCTTTCCTTGTACAAGTGCATATTGGTACTTTGCCTGTCTTGAGTGGTTAAATGGTTTGATTTCTGGAAAGGGAGCTACTTCTCATGAGTTGTTCAATAACGTTGATTTGCTCCGGTGGTTGTGCTGGCGGCCCCAAATCCCAATGGCCGTGGTTGTTATATGGAGGCCATTACCTAAGTAAAGTTGGAAGAATTGATTTCAATAACCTGTAAGGATTTTTATATTCATAAAATTCTAGGTTTTTTTTTTAGATTTTTTTTTATATTTCTTGTCATTTTAGGACTGGTTGTGTTATTTGAACACACTCTACGAAACATTAAGTAGTGAGTGAGGGACATGATTAGTAATATCGAGAGAATTCATTAGATTATGAGGAGTCCGCTCTTTTCATTATTGAGAAAACAATCCCAATTTGTGTGTCAAATGCAGTGCAGACCGTTAATTTCGTTTAGGACACATTGAAATTAAGAATAGTTCAATTCTTAAACTTGTCTATTATGAAAATTTGCATATCCTTTTATATTTACTTCCGCTTTACATCACATATATTGGGGAAATGTGAGTTCCATTGTCATTTGTTCCTTAGCAAATTTGTTCACGACTTTGGCTAGCGTTTGTGAGGAGATTGTGTTGTGTCCAAAGTCCACAGTGGACATTCTGTGTAAATTGCGTTTCAGTAGGAGTAAATGGGAAACCTGGAAAGTTGTTGTGAAGCGTGCAGTGTGGCTTTGTTTTGACGCATTCGATTACAGTGTAACTGTCCCCAGTCCCCATCTTTTATACCGTTTCCCCATTTTGGGATTCATATTGGGATATGAAGTCTGTATAGCTTCATTATGGATTAGGCAACTGTTTTATTTAGGGAATCTCAATTATGTTTTGCACGGAGGGGTAATTATTCACCAAAATCCACCTGCTGTTTTTCCTACGAAAATTGTGCGCCACAGCCGCCACTTATACATATTTTTCTCTCCAATCATTTGTCTTTGCCCTTTTTCCAAGGCAGTTTGTTTGTTGTGTTGTTCTTTATCTTGAAATGGTCTTCCATTAAGTTATTGAACACCTCAAATTTTAAGTTATTGTGTCGCCAGTTTTCGTTGGCTGCATTGTGCTTGCCTATTCTTTCCTTGCACGGGATATTTGAATTGGCTATCTAGTTGGGTGTTGCAATAGTCACTAATGGCAGACTAATTACCCACGGAATATAAGTATAATTGGACTCTTTACTTGTGCTCGGCGTGCTATAAACTGCTATTATGTATTGAGCAGTATCTTTCTGGAAACAGCTTACCAAACATTGACCATGTAACTTTCCTGCTTCAATATTTTTTTTGGCCTCCCCGTAGACTCTCATAGTTGATTATACAGTTATGCTTGTCCAGATACCGTATTGATTGGTCTATAACTATGGTTGAAATTGCTACTGGCAGGGTGATCCACCGAAGATTCCCAAAGCTGTTCTTCATCAGTTGTGTCAGAAATCAGGATGGGACCCTCCGAAATTTGACAGAGTGGGTAAGAAAGGAAGTGACTTCAATTATAGTGTTAGCGTTGTGCGTAAATCTACGGGGAGGGGTAAGAGCAGAAAAGCCGGTGGTTTGATCACCCTGCAGCTCCCTGGGCATAATGAAAGTTTTGAAACTGCCGAGGTAATAGTACCTGTCTTTTTCATGTCATTCATTGTCAGTTGCTTGTTGTTTCCTTATGTTCTTTATTGTGAAGCAGGTGCCCACTTGCTTTTTTTTTGTGGGTGGCTGTAAAAAAATTTCATTGCTTGGTCAAGTTGGAGCCAATGCTTACCTATATAATGGATTCTGAATTTCTGATGGAATAAATAAAAATAGCACGGTAGTGCGGCTTGCCTTCTGTTATTGTGAAGCAGCGATGTGATTTTATTACGGGTCATCCAGAAGCAACTTCTCTACTTCTTTGTGATAGGGTAAGACTACATATGTGCCCCAATTTACCCGGCCTTACACAGAACCACATAAGACATTGAGGAAGTTGGATGCTGTTATAGTTGGAGCCAATTTTTCTTGTGTTACTTGCTCGTCATTTGCCTTATGTATGATACTGTAATTGACAGTAGTGTAAAAAAGCGCGCCTAAGGTGCTTCTTGGATGAGGCACTAGCCAAAATGCCTCGTTGCATTTTAGGTGCATCTTTTAGACATGGCTCACCGAACAAGGTTCACCAACACACACTTACCCTATCTTCTTGTTTTAGATTTTTAAATTATGCCGTTTTTTTCCCATTATTTTAACTTTTACTCATTTACATGTTACCCAACTTGAAAACGCCAAAAAGAGTTATTGTTGCCCAAAATTTTATTTCAAAAAAAATTGTTTCTAAATAAGGCGCTTCACGTCCAAAAGGCGCGTGTCTAAAAACTTTTATCCACTGAACAATGGCTGGTGTGTATTATGTATTTATTTGGGCCTTTCTTCCACTTTTAGTTCTGAAGTGAAAAATCATGCACTCGCATTAAAAAAAACTTCACATGCATGGGGTTCATTGATGATTGTGGCATGCGGCGTGTCACGGTCTGCTACTTTGAGCCGGAACGTGGAGCGCACCCTTGTCTAATCCTGCGACAAGAATGCAAGCTTGAGCGTCAAGCACTAGTGAGGGATCGCCCACTAGTGCTTTATTAGCGGTATCGGTTTGTGTGCGTCGGGATCCTAGTCTCGATCTTCAACAGTCGATACACACATGCTCGTTTGTAAGAATGAACGCAATAATTCGTAAAAATGCAAGCAATGAGTAAATAAGAAAGTTTTGGTGGGAAGCAGATTGATTGACTAGTACCTCCCATAAAGGCAAATTTGACAGTTTCATTCTTTGACTAGTACCTCCCATATAGACAAATTTGATAGTTTCATTCTTGTAGCAGTAAACATTACATGTGTAGAATAGCGATACGTTTTCTAAACGCCTATAAACACATCTTAAACGTAAAATCTAGCTCTAAGATTAGAACTAATCTTGGGAGTATTACATGAACATAGAAGCAGAAACGAAAATACATAAAATCATAAAGGAAATCTAAGAGGTCAAAGTGGGCGGACCGTGCGCGCATATTTTGCGGGTTTCGCGGGTCCTTACACCCTCACGCACTTAATCTGTTGCCGTCCTCGGCAACGCTTGAAATTTGCAAAGCTGGTTTAGTCGACTGAGGAGGAGTTGATTGGAACGAATGTTTGCACGCTTGCTCTTGTTGCGGGCGGGATCTGTAGGATGCACATGAAAGAATGGGTGACACTTCATCGAGGTAGGGCGCTCGAGCTTGTATGGTACTTCCCCAATCCACTTGATCGATCACTCGATGATGCGTCTGCTCTTTATTCAACTTCACCATTACCATGTCGCCAACATTGAACTCACGGGGTCGCCTTTTCTCATCGCTCTTTATTTAACTTCACCATTACCATGTCGCCAACATTGAATTCACGGAGTCGCCTGTTCTCATCGGCCCACTTCTCATGCGGCGAGACGCTCTCTCTAAGTAGGCTCGAGCAATCTCAGCATTCACGTTCCATTCTTTGCCAAACTCGTGTGCTTTCTTTGTCCGGCCATCATAGGTATCTGCAACAGTGGGAGGCGACCTGTTATTCAAACGGGCTCTTGTTGGAAACAGCGCTCGTTTGGGCATTAAAGGAGAGCTGATCAACATCAAGGAGTCTCACCCACTCCATCCACTCCATTTGAGTTGCACCCACAAAGTGGCGCATGTATTCCTCCAACATACTATTGAAGGGTTCTCACCATCGGTTTGCGAATGATAACTTCAGGACGTTCAGAGACTCATCCCTATAGGTTGAACAACTCTCCCTAAAATAGTCCCGTGAAGCAAGCAGCACGATCACTGACTACACTTTTGAGGTAGCCCCCAATATTAACATGCCCGAGAACATTGCGGCTGTTTCTTCAGCGCTACAAGCCTTAAAGCATATTTCGTGAATCGATCCACAATCACAAGGATCACGCTTAATGCCCCTACATTCGCTTAGGGGGGTTCACCTGTCCAAACCGGACTGGATGAACCCGCGGTCCAGATAACCACTTATCCCAAGACATGTGACTGCACCGGTTAAGAAGGTACCCGAACCGAACCGAAACCCACAAGGTCTGGTTTTTTCCGGGTTTGGACAAGACCGGTACTACTTCTAAAGGGAAAATTGAATTATTTAAGTGTGAACATGACCGAATCTGAGACCGTCACCATATTTTTTGGGACTTAAAGACCGGACCGGTCCGGTTTGCCGATCCGAACCACTTTTTGACCACTCCTACCTTCTGTAGCCCAGATATGAAGTCCATCGAGAGATCCGAAGTCCATCGAGATGCTCTCCCATGGTCGTGTTGGTACTGCAACGGATTTAGAAGCCCTCATGACTTCTGTTTCTCTCCCTTATCTTGTTTGCAAATGAGACAAGTCTTTGTGTACTCCAATACATCGTCCTTATCCGTGGCCAATAATAGCTCATTTTCAAAAGGCACAAGGTTCTCTTCCATCCCGACCCGTCCATAAGGTATCATGGCACTTTTGTAAGAGAATTTTCCGCAATCCCGCTGCCTTTGGATCAAATATTCGATCTCCCTTTATGAATAGAAGTCCATTCTCCATTCAAAATTTACGAGTCTTCTCTTCTATAGCCAGCTGTTTCCGAGTCCTCGCCATTGGGTCCTTGTCAGGTGTTCTTTCGTCTTGGCTCGAATGTCCGTGGCAACTGTGGTGGTGGACAAGTGAGCAATCATATAAAGTGCGAAAAGATCACAACTATGGCTTAGGGCATCAACGACCCTATTTGCCGGACCTGATCGATAAACAAACTCCACATCGAATTCCAACAACAATTTCTGCCATCTTGCTTGTCGCCTGTTGAGCTTCGGCTGATTCAAGAAGTGGGATGCTCCGGTGTTGTCAGTCTTAACGATGAACTTTGATCCCAAGAGATAGTGTCTCCATTCCCGCAGGCAATGAACAATAGCTAGAAGTTCCTTCTCTTGTGCAGCATACCGAGTCTCGGCCCAATCAACTTTTTGCTCTCTAAGGCTACCGGGTGGCCCTATTGGAGAAAATTTCCTCCAAGGGCATAATCATACGCGCCTGTTTCGACTTCAAAAGATTTTGTGATATCTGGTACGGCAACGTCAAGACCGGCCGGCTCGTGTATCACTGCTTTCTTAGCCTTTCAAAAGCCCTTCTCCTGTCGATAGGCCGCGCTTATAATGGTTCTGCGTTGTGAGACAAAGCTCGATTGTGCGCTGGTTCAGAGGATATAAGAATAGGGAAAATGAAGGCATTGTTTGGCGCAACTGGTGGTTTTAATAAGACCGTGATAGGGTGATTTTTGATAAAGTAGTTTTAACTTTTGATTGAAAGAATAGGCTTGGATAGGCTGTTTGGAGAGCAAATTTACGCTACCAATTGTGGTTGAGTTGTCTCAGTACACTTTTTTCTGACATTTTCATTGTGCTCTTAGTTTTGTTTTTTCCTCGTTTGTTGGCTTTTCTTTATTCTTTCTTCTTGTTTTGTCTCACTTCATCATGTTTTCTCCTGTTTTTTTGTTGGTGTACTTGCCGTCTCTTCAAATTTTGCATCCTTCTTTTTTCTTTTTCTGTCAGCAGACTTTTTTCTGACCTGTTCATTTTGTTCTTAATTTTGCTATCTCCTATGACCAGCCTTATTGATGTATTACAATAGTCTGCCACAAAATGCGTGGTTGTACTATGCTTAATGACCTAGGTTTTGATGCACCTAAAGGATTGTTTTAGGACATAAAGCATTGTGTTCGAAAGGAGATGAGGAGGTGTAACGGTTGGCTTTGCCTCTGATTATGCAAGGGAACACACAATCACTATTCTTCATATGTTCTTTTTATGTTTCCTACTCCTTTTATGCAGCCTAATTAATGTGTTTCTATAGTCTGCCATATAATGCTTGGTTGTGCCACGCTTAGCAACCTAGGTTTTGATGTACCTCATGATCGGCTTCAGGACATAAACCATTGTGGCCAAAATGTAGTGAGGTGTAGGGGTTTACTTTTTAGCTGTATGCAGTCTGTTCGGTCTCAAATGGGTTTTTGCTCAAAATGTGATGGATTACATTTGCGAGACCAGAAGGCTTCTTTGTACTAATTTACTCGCCTCATTTCACTTAGGATGTGGAGAGGGTGGGTGGGTAGGGTGGTTATTGGTAAAGTTAATATGAGTGTAGGGTAAAATTTGAGTGTTTCTTGGTTTATGTGGGCTAAAGTAGATGTTTAAGCATATGTGAATCTATCACTGAACTCTACAGGAAGCTCAAAATCGAGTTGCCGCCTTTGCTCTTTGCCGCTTGTTCCCAGATATGCCCGTTCAGTTTCTGATTTCAGAGCCATACGCTTCGGTTCTTACTGATTGGGAGGAAGGTCAGGTTTCTTCAGTTTCCCTTTGAAATGTGTTCTGTCTATTAATAGACATTAGTTTGTTTCTCATATGCTGGTGCTAGCAGGTGATTCATCAAACTCTATCGAAGACACTTTAAATGGTCGAAGAGTGGGTTTTGTGGATTCATTATTACAGACTGACTCATCAGCAGAGATGAGTTCTGTTGATGTTGCTGACAATTCAAATCGGGATAAATTGGAGGACTCGGAAGCTGAACAATTTCCTGATGCTGGTTTGCAAAGTAAGCACTTCATCTTAGCAGCGGAAGAAAACTTACATGATACTTGCATAAATATGGATTGCCGCTGGTTATTAATCCCTTTCCTTTTTGCTGTGGTCAACCAGTAGCGACAACTTGAGGAGCTTTTTTGAAATTGTGGTAGATAATGATACGAGGCTTTTGGGAATGAGTTCCATTTGAATTGGATAGTGTACAACAGTGGTTTTTTAGTCAAGTTAGGATGTCATACGACTACATCGCTACTGATTATTAATATTTACTCCCCGTAAATCAAAAGAACTGTGAAACTGCATAGAGTTTGTGAATCGATTCAAAAGTTTTGAGATTTTGAACATATTTCTACATAGCATTAGTTTATTATGGTTTTAACTTTTATTGCATTTACCATGCAGGAGATAACTCTTTGAAAGACAGGAAGAGTTTCTTTTTAAAAGGAGAATTAGAGAAAAAAAGGAAAACTCCAAGATATAAGGTACGCGGTTTATTATTTGGTTTTTGTGGATCTATAGCAACGCAAGTGTTTTGAAAGCTTCGCTGTTTTACATTATTTGTTAATGACTGAGACTACATTAACAAAGTGATAACCATAAGACTCTTTAAAAAGCTAACGATATATGTGTCCTATACTATCTATTCAAGAAGAGAGGCTCTTGGCAACAATTGAATATATGGATGCTGCCATTTTACTTCTTTTACCTAGTTCTCTACGTATAATAAGATAGTTGACAAAAAAAATGATGTTTAGTTCCTTACTTTACTACTTGCAAATGTGGTTATAAACGAGTAAACTTGGTAAGGTCCTCTTTCTTCTCATTTAGAGCATGTTGGAATTCCGAGCAACACTTCCTATTGCCAAATCAAAGGATCAAATTCTTGGATTACTGCAGAAGAATAATTTCCTTGTTGTTTGCGGGGAAACAGGTTCTGGTAAGACTACTCAGGTAAAATTTCATCTATTTTTTTGGTTTGTGAATTTATGTTTTTTTCTTTCTTCTGGTTTATAAATATTTCGTACACACATGAGCCGATTCATCCCATCGTAAGGTTTACAACTTCCGCTTAATTTTTGTCAGCACCAAATAATTTTCTAATACTTGACTTATGTAGGTGCCACAATTTATTTTAGATGACATGATTGAGGCTGGTCATGGTGGACAATGTAACATTATTTGTACTCAACCTCGAAGAATAGCGGTAGGTGCTACTTACTAGTGCAACTAAATTTGTAAGCGTCGAACTGTGCTTCCCATCTCCATTTATGATGGAATAAATCAAAATGGTTCACTAAAGTGGCTGCGCTTCTTACTCTTGTGAAGTAGCAGTACTTCAAGGCAATTCTCGACGCAATGTTTTTTTTGGGTCATTCGAAAAAGCCTCTTTGTGTTGCTAACACAAGGGTAAGGGGCTGTGTTCATCCGACCCCCGCCCCGCTATTTACGGGAGCCATTGAGGCATTGGGGTAATGTTGTTGTTGATGTTTGTGTGTGAAAAAATTGGGGTACTGAACGATTCTTACATTTGCTTATGTACCTGTATCGAAATTCCATATACGTGTCAGAGTAACATAGGCCATACGGGATAATTTTTTCTATTTTAAAGACGTATTCCCATGCTCGTGTCCTCAAGCCCTAGTTTAAGAATGCTTGTGCGTGAAAAAATTGGGGTCCTTGACGATTCTTACATTTGCGTACGTACCTGTATCTTTATATCCGTGTAAGAGTAACATAAGCGTACGGAATAAAATACAATTGATAGTTGATCTGACTTTATAAAACCTGAAGCTGCCTTGACCTGACACAACTGAACCGACCTACCTGATCGTAAGCTCTAGTTCCATTCTCTAACATCACTCACACCCAGAGTCAGCACTGCCTTTGCATGGCTTTCCCTTGTCTTCCAACTGAAATCTTTCCATTTGTCGTATCTGCCTAAAGTGATTTTTCAGTTTAAAATTAGCACAACTTCCTTGCTGTTGTTTATATATCTCTTCTGACCTCCACTTGAGATTGTCAACCTAATGATCTCTGTGCTGTTATCAATTATATAATATAGCACCATGTTACGGGGCTATATGACACTTCATGTTTATTTTCTATTCAGTTCTTGTCTCTCTGCTCGATATGTATAACTGTGATCTCATACATTGCAGGCGGTATCTGTTGCTGAAAGGGTTGCTGAAGAGAGATGTGAACCTGCACCTGGTTTAGATGGATCCTTGGTTGGTTATCAAGTTAGGCTTGATAGTGCAAGGTGCTCTTACCCTCAAATCTCAGCTACTGCTATCATTATAAATGTTAAATGTTTCTGTTTAATTTTTTCCTTTGCCCTCTGTACCTAGTCCTACCTATTTACATGCTAGAATTCCGTATAAACAAGATTAGATCTATTGTTGGACAAAACATTATGGACAATAAAGTTCTGTTTTTCTCTTTTCAACCCTTTGGGGTTTAATGGACCTGTCAAATTGGCTTTCTAAACATTTTGGCTTCTTTTTTCATGTAGTAAATCGAGTCTAGTTTCTTGTGAAGGGTCAATGGGAAACCCCACTCCGTTATCGCATGAGAAATGTTAAGTGTCTCTTACTCACCTCATGTTTGGAGCATGGTACAAAAACTCGTCTGTTGCATTACATGACTGCCATTACCTGATGGAGTGTCAGTCCGCTTTTATGTTATTTCTCGTTTTATAGCAGCTGTAAACAAACACTGTATATTCCGACGTAGGCCCTCGACAACTAACACTTCCAAGTTATCGCACTTCCCCAGAGTTCCATAAGATATATAAGGATTACTTCTGAAATAAAAATTGGCACTCATATAATAGAGAGAACATAAAGTGCTATGACCTGTTATTTGACATCCTATGAGAGCGACATACCAATAGTCTGTTTTTGCAATGGTTGTTCTAATTTGGGAAGATTTTCTCTTGTTTTCATATTGATATTGTTCCATTTACTATGGATATATGTATTGAAGTATTGAAGTTTCCTATTACCGGGTCTTATCAAATAGCTTCACCATGCAACTTCGTATGTCACTTCCATCTTTATAAGAGAACTCTACATGGTAACTGTGCATTGGTTTTCACCTTAAATTACTTTCTCACTAGCTGCCAAATTTTGTTTCCCTTACTTAGTGTACTAATATTGCAGGAACGAGGAAACAAAACTCCTTTTCTGTACAACTGGTATTCTCTTACGGCAGATTGCGGTATATTCCTGATATTCATTGACTATAGTCTGTTACTTCGACACTTCTTATTGGCTGTGTCACATGTGGGACACACCAATGCTCTGATACCACACTACACTACACTGACATAGAATAGAACAAAACTATATGAAACGTTTTGCAAAATATCCATGCCCGGTGCTGCGGGTCGTGTCTGGCACTTTCAGCCGAGTTAGAGTAACATAGCTTTATTGTTTATTCATATCTTATTCTTAAATTAAGAATCTTAATCATGCCTTTATCTCTTTTTAATGTGCAGTGGTAGATATATCATATATCTTTAGTTATTTTGTTTAAAATTTTGTTATGAGTGCAGAAGTATGATAGAGGAGTTAAAATACACCTGGGAGTGGGGGAGAGATTATTAAATCCTGTCCATCTCCTCTGACATTTAACTCTTGTTTTCCTTTTTTCTATGTATTTCAAATTTTCAATCTATATCGACTCAAAAATAGATCATTTTGTAATAACGAGCCTATCATAGGCCTCTCTTGATTTAATGTATGAGCCCAAGATTTATTCATCAGAACTGGGAGAAAATCAATAACAATGCGCATGCTTATTTATTTCAACAATATGTCTATTTTCTAAATTTAAATAGCTGAACATAATATTTAGAATAATTCTTTCAGGGAAACAGGAGCTTTCGTGATGTTACTCATGTTATAGTTGATGAGGTGCATGAACGATCATTACTGGTGAGCGCTCATTTTTTAAGCCTGTATGTGGGGGTTTCTGGGCTTCTTATTCATCTAATCAAGCAAATCCTCCTCTATTGTCCTTATTCTTTTTTTTTTCGTGTGAGATCGCTGTGATAGTTAATTTCATGTAGTAAGCATATGTTTGTTTCTAGCCAGCTATTTGTAAAACATACTCCGTG
This sequence comes from Heliosperma pusillum, assembly GCA_022085475.1. Classification (NCBI taxonomy): domain Eukaryota; kingdom Viridiplantae; phylum Streptophyta; class Magnoliopsida; order Caryophyllales; family Caryophyllaceae; genus Heliosperma; species Heliosperma pusillum. The sequence goes on from JAIUZE010000459.1 coordinate 92,481, forward strand.
GTTTTTCTCACTTCTCCTTTTCCTTGGTTCATAACTCTCTTATTATTAGTAGATGTTTATTCCTGTTTGCGTGGTAAATCATATTTGTATATTTTGCAACTTCTTAAAAATTATAAGTTTGTCATCAAGGTGAATTTTGTGTTATCCTTATCTTGTTCCCTCATTTTACCTTTTCTGTAATTATGAAATGATGTGAATCTATCAAACCCAGCACTTCCTCTTTCTGTCTTGCTTGTTGCAGAAACTTGACACCTTTTCATTTGGTAAACAGGGTGATTTCCTACTTATCGTTTTGAAGAACTTGCTGGAAAAACAATCCTCTCAGGGAGCTTTTACTTTGAAAGTCATCCTTATGTAAGACTTCGATTTGATCATGCACCAAGTAATATTCTTTGTCTGTTATCTAAAAGGGTTACCAATTTCCATCATTTAGGTCTGCAACAGTTGATTCAAGTTTGTTTTCGAAATATTTTGGTGATTGCCCAGTGATAACTGCTGAAGGCCGAACTCACCCCGTGTCAACATATTATCTTGAAGATGTATATGAAAACATCCAATACCGCCTACCTACAGATTCTCCAGCTTATTTAGGCTTCGAAACATTTGGACGGGAGGTATGTTTAGGGTTGTTTCATTTTTTTAAAAATATCATGCTAGCTATGATAGTATGATCTGAATTTTTATTAGCAAAAGAGAACCCCTTAAAGGTCCTGTTGTGGTTAGGACTTAGGAGCAAGAATAGCAATCTTGTCTACCAAACTTTTGGAACCAGAGAACTTCATGAAATTTCAAGAAAATGATTATCTAACTCTCTTGCCATTTAATCAATAATCTCTCTTATAAAGAAAATAAATATTGAAATATTTTACTTTCTGCTGTCTAATCTAGTTAAAGGATATGCATTACAATTGAATCAAAGAAACTCAAATTTCAAGAGGAAAAGAAATAATTTTGTATATTTGCCAAAATTTTGATGCAATTTTCATTATGGGTTATCCAAAACTACTGTCTTTGCGTTGTCAAAACAGGGGTACATGGGACCACCTTACCTCATCACTTGCAATAATACTTGAGACATTGTGGTAATGTTGTTTTCATTGTTGACCAATACTGCGAAGTTTGGTGTTAAATGTGGGTAGAAATGTCACATTTCAGTTTAGTTTTGCCACCAAAGACGGAATGTGGTGATGCTTTAGGAATTCAGCTATATTTTTGGAAAGCTTAAACTCGGCCAGTGGCTTTTTGGCTTTTGTTGATTTTTGTAGACATACTCATATCTACCTCTGCACATCAAAAAGAGATAAAGGCATGATTAAGAAACATCTAGACGTTTATGATTATAAAGACAGAAAAACAGAAAATCACAAGTCCTCTAGAAAATAATTATTGACGAACAATGGACTTAAATCTTCAATGCCATTCAAACAAAACAAGTGGCAGCCCATAGGAAGTTTACAATTTATATTGCGAGTGTCTATTTTTGTTTCTCTTACGTACAAGTTTCAATCTGAAACAAACTTCTTGTTTCTATGTATTTAAGAATCTACTTGTCATTCAAGCATGTTTATGAACTATTTTGGACCGCATTTCATGTAAGACAGTGTTACTTATGTAGACTATCAGTGGTTCCATCAATAATCGTAGAGGGAAGAAAAACCTTGTCTTATCATCGATGGGTGATGAAACTCTGCTTTCAGAAGAATGCACAAATCCACACTATAATCCTAGCTTATATCAATCGTACCACGAGCAAACACGACATAATCTGGTAAGACTTTGTTGACAGTGTCAAGTAGCATGTTTATTACCCTTTTTTATTAGACGTGCTTCAACCATTGATGTGTGTTCAGATGAAGTTGAATGAAGATGTAATTGATTATGATCTTCTTGAAGACTTGGTGTGTTATATTGATGAAAATTGTGGAGATGGTGCTATCCTTGTCTTTTTGCCGGTAAGACTTCTGTATATCCCTTTCGGTTTGAAAGGTTTTGCAGTTGTGATTATGATTGAGACCTACATTGCAATTTGAAACTGAAATGCAGGGTGCCTCGGAAATCTACCGACTACATGATAAGCTAGCCGCTTCTTACCGGTTTGGTGGAAGTTCCTCTGAATGGCTCTTGCCATTACATTCATCTGTAGCAGCTATTGACCAAAAGAAGGTCTTCGCAAAGCCACCCAGTAACATGCGCAAGGTATGTTAGCAGCATGCCTTTCACATATTTTTGTATTATGGGTGAAGGCATATATTTTGTGCTTCCCTGAAAGGTCAGAAGGTCAAAAGAATGCTTTCAGAAATATGCCGGTCAAAAATAATTCAACTAGTGCACACACATTTCTTTTCGTAAAATGTACCTACTCTAATCAGCTTTCACACACTTCATCTTCCAGTACCTTTGCATAGTTGATCAAATGCCCTTAATACTATGCTAGGTTTATATCTAACATCATTAATCTACCAATTTGCCTTTTCAAGAAGGGACCATCTTATTCACTTTATCCTACAACAGAAATTTCTGTATCAAAACCGATTGAAAGATGAAATGTTGTAGAAAATGATAAACCCAGATGCGAGAATATAATAGTTTGAAGTAAGATAGATTGAGTATTAAAATAAGGGGACTATCTTTCTTTGATAAAGTCTTATATTTCAAAGAATCAAACCTGAGGTTACTCTACGTGACTCCAACATGGCAACATCTGTGGTTGTTAACTTGTTACATAAGAAACATTATCCAATTAGTTCTATTGTAAACTTTTTAAGGCATTATTTTTAATTTGGTTGTCTCAAATGTACTTGTGAGTTTCACATACCCTTCTGCCTGCCGTAGGTCTAAATTGAAGAATTTCTAAATAGTATTTATCTATGGACTTGTCTGACACCTGTAGGTTATAATGGCAACAAATATTGCAGAGACAAGCATAACAATAGACGACGTGGTATTTGTGATTGATTCTGGAAAGCACAAGGAGTATCGATATGACCCCCGGAAGGTTTATATATATAGTGTTATCAATTATGTTTATAAAATCAGGTCAAATGATGGTAGAATATTCAACTCTCGTATCTCTTCTTGTAGAAACTTTCTATGATGGTTGAAGATTGGATATCTCAAGCAAATGCAAAGCAAAGACGGGGAAGGGCTGGGCGAGTGAAGCCTGGTACTTGCTTTTGCTTGTATACGCGCCATAGGTTTGAGAATCTTATGCGGCGATTCCAGGTACTTGGTCATAAATTTATCCAGTTACAATCCTATGTTTTTAATCTTCCAAGTTTGAAAGCGTGATTGTCTCTCCAACTATCTATTTGAAGGTGCCTGAGATGTTGAGGATGCCTTTGGTAGAACTTTGTTTGCAGATTAAGCTGCTTTCGCTGGGTGATTTAAAATCATTCTTGTATAAGGTAAGATATGTAAGATATTCAAGCGATGAGGTGTGATACATAGCTCTACTATCAAAATTTGCTCACTTTACTATGAGTCAATGCCAGATGGAACGGGGGCACATGTATCTTTCTCCGTCATTAAGTGACCCTTTATTTGAACTTATTATTCCAGGCTCTTGAAGCTCCAAAAGATGAAGCTATAAACTCGGCAGTCACATCACTGAAGGAGGTGTGTTGTTTTGCTTTTGCATATTCTGAAGAAGCTAGTGTAATAAATGTTGAAAAATCAATCTAAATGGCTCATTTAAGATGTTAATGAAAGCAAATCCCTTAAAACTTCCTTGTACTTGTCGAAGGTGAAATAAATGAACATTACTGATCTTGAGGCGTTTTCATCAATGAAGGCGTTTTATCTCTATCTTTTTTTTCATAAATGTTTCAGCAGCTGTTAAGAGTTTTGCTTTATTTCCAACTCATGATATTGTGTATCGTTGGCTTTTTCTATTACCTCTATTCTGCTCTTTAACATTTTAGAACCGTTGTAGACGAATGTTCCTCATTTTTCTCTATCGTTCTTGTTTTATGTCTTTTCATAATTTGCTTATTTTGGCTATTTGTTCTTTTTATCACATTTCCTTTTCCTGTTTATACTTTTATTTTATCGTCACTTATCTCTCTTTGATGGTTTTAAAGAATGATTCATGTTAGTCTCCCTCCAAATCATTTTTGGACTAAGTCCTTTTTTAGTGGTATTTGCTCTTGTAATTACATATACGTTGTAGGGATGTATAGGAGATCAGTTCAATTGAAACTCAATTTACTTTCACCATTTATACGTAAACTGAGGAATAATTTGAAATATTTTCATATCATTGGCGTTTAAGATGTGTCCCTTTCTAACATTCATATGTGGACTTATAGAGTAATATTGTCCTTGGTAAAACAATCTAGCTGAAAACTCTCGCATGATGTATATGTCCTTATGACCTGTGCCTATTATCTTTCAGGTTGGTGCAGTTGATGAAAACGAGGAACTGACTCCTCTTGGGCGCCATTTGTCCAAACTGCCTGTTGATTTGTTACTTGGAAAGGTTTTACTACCATCTTACATCTTTTCTCTTCATTCCTCTATCGTCATTCTTCTCTCTTCATTGGTGGTTGTAAGAAAATCTATTATTTGACTTACCGTGAATGTGTTTTTTGGTGACTTACATCAGAGTATCAGACCCATCTACTATAGATGGCGTTGTGAACTAGTGATCTTCTATGGATAGAGTATCTTTTTTCCGAAGCCTTGTGTTAAAGGACAAACAATGTATGTCCCTGGCATTTCAAGGAATGACAAACCCCGGAAGACAGCGAGAGTTTCTCTCAGCACAAACACATAAATAAATGATTGCTCACTTTCTAAACAACTCATGCTTCCACTCAAATTTGCAAATTTATTGTGAAGGAACTCCCTCAAGAAACTCAGACACATCCACTGTTGCCCCAAGACACCAACCAATATTACAATGATGCAATTGATTGATCTCGTGACAAAGAAACTTCAAAGACCTAGACTTGCCAGGTTTATACGCGCTGTATAAACATCTGGAATAAGTGTAGTTTTGTGGCTTTTGGCTTAGAAAAATATGTTGGGTATTGGCTGCCCCCAATGGCATGGCCTAACAAAAGACAGTACCTCTGGCCTTCAAATCCCTGTCATAGATAAACTCACACAAGATTATTGGACAGATCAAAGGATAAGGTAGACTTAGTTGTTAGTCTGTACGCTGTTTGAAGAATTTTTTGTAGATGACATATACTCTTCTATTTACTTTGTTTAATACTTAACAACTCAATCAAGCTTCCCGTCTTTCTCAGATTTCAGATACTGTAGATATGTTGCTTCGAGATAGCATGAGTGCTTTTTTTTTGGCGTGTTTCTTTATTCCTCGTTAATGATACTCACCCCCTTGGTACTTAGTTTGTTATAATAATCTACTTTTATGTGTTAAGAAAACACTTATGCTACAGGTAAAGAGGAGCTAAACAAAGTTAATTTTGAGTATATATACATATTTTCTTGCAAGTACTTCTGTGTAAAGTTATCTTCTGCTTGTGTTTCAGATGATGCTATATGGTGCAATATTTGGCTGTCTATCACCTATCCTTTCAGTCGCTGCATTCCTGAGCTACAAGCCACCATTTGTTCGCCCAAAAGACGAGGTATTTGCTTTATTTAATAACTTGCTTTTGAACTTTACTAATTTATGAGGTGAATTTTTAACGAACAGTTTCTGTGCTATTTCATTCAGAGGGAATCAGTTGAAAAATCAAAATTGGCTATTCTGACGGATAGGAGTGACGGATCTTCCAATGCAGATGATTCTGAGAGGCAATCTGACCACATCCTAATGATAATTTCATATCAAAAATGGGAGAAAATATTTAGAGAGGTATTGCTTTGGTTCGTTGCAAATTACTCTTTTTGTAATATTTTCTGTGCAATGTGGGTAAACAATTTCACATGTCTTCCAAGTGTAAAGGAGCATTTCAGATTCACGAAACATCTCTTCATTATTTTATTTATTTACATCACTCCTGGTTTATTTGTGTTGTTTTTCTTTGATATGCAACAATAGGTTGTTACATTCATTTGTTGGTATTGGTTCACTGTTTCGGACTTTCAGATATTTGTGTTACTGATATACGGAGTATTACGTTTGATCAGCTTCGGCATTGTTGTTATGTGTTATCTCAACTTTTTTTTTTTTACCGTTTGTCACTATTTGAATCTTTGCATACCAGAGAGGGGCTAAAGCTGCACAAAATTTCTGCAGCGCACATTCTCTTAGCAGCTCTGTCATGCACATGATAAGGTAATTGTTACTCATCATCCTTCCAAGAAATAGTGAATCTGAGTACTGAAATTTAAATTTTTAATGTTCAAACTCAAAAGACAAAATAACTCCAGAGTTTTGATGCTATACGGGCCAATTTTGTTAGACTGAAACAATAAGACGGGGTTTTGAGACCAATTTACAGCGAAAATGTGTCTGCTTTTGGAAAAAAAAAACTATCATGAGCTGCAACACTAGCTGGACCATTATGGTCACATTTAAGCATAAAATGGTCACAAAACCCCGTCTTATTTTCGTCTGAAGCAACAATTTCCGCCTGAGATCTGGGCTAATTTCATTTTGGGGCCCTAATGTTTCACAAATTCTACTTTGGTGACTTTAGTTGTTGAGCTAATTCGCACTTGAGTGACCTAAAGTGATTTCGTCCTAATAATATATTATCAAGCAAAATAAAGTAACTCTTTTGCAAAACTACATGAAATTTCGCTTTTAATATTTACTTTCATTATTATATGGGACTATATTATGTTGAAAGTCGCATTTAATTAGATAAAGATTGATTATGTTATACCTTAGTCCTTAGGTTACGAAAATGGGAAATACCTCAAACTTCAGGTCACAAAAGAGGAATTAGAGAAAACCTCAAGGCACCTAAGTTAAAATAATCCTATTAGATTTATAGATCTTACAATCAAAGACTCCATTGTTTTGATGCCGTGAATTTTTTTTTTTTTGCAGAGATATGAGAGTACAACTTGGAACGCTGCTAGCAGATATTGGACTTATCCATCTCCCGAAAAGTAATCAGGTTTGTTATAGAAGAAGTCAATTTTTGTAAGTTGCATTCGAGGGCCTTACTTTCACTCGACTTAAAAAGGGTATGTTTTAACAAAAAAAACACATAATTAAGTAATAACTCCAGTGTATTTAAGCTCGTTGTTGGGAGCAAGATGAATTTGGGTCCTATTTTTACTGTTATAATTTGTTAAGGCCGTCTTATGCAATTTATAATCTCCATGAATACTCTTTATCTAGAGTAATTATAACGTGTAGCTAATTGTTGAAGTTTTCACGAAAACTCATAATTCCAATGTCCTATCAGTTTTCGCTCGGTATCCATTTATGTACATTACTATCTCACTTTTTGGATTTGTAGTATACTTGTGGCTGACTGCCTGACCATTTGAACTAGCAATAAAGCTTCTAATGTTGTACACTAGGAAAATGTTACTTTCATATTCCACAAGCCTAAAATGACGTGGAGTTCCTAGCAAGAAAAACTGTACACGGCTTCAAATGTTTTGAACCGTATACAGCTCCATTTCACTAAGCTAAAGTAACTAGAATACCTTTGGAAGAAACCCAGACCGGGCCAATAAAGCAGGCTAGAGAAACTACGCATCCTGAAGTATGCTCCTTACTCACTAGCATTATCCCCAAGTTTCTTCAAGGTTTCTGCCGATAGCAGGGGAAAAGGGTGGGATAATGCAACCGTTCCCTAACGTTTTTGCTGATGCATAACAAAAACTATGTCGATCATTTCTGATTTTATAATAGCAGAGTCCTGGAAACTTTAGTTAGCTATTTTACATAATCATACTTTGAAAGTGATTACCAACAACACTAGTGCATTGCCTTAAAAGCTCCTACCTAACAGTGCATGGTAGGGTTGGTCCAATAGTCAACCTTAAGTGGTTTGAAAACATGAAAGGTTGTTTCCATATGAGTCATGATGAAATATTATCAAGAAGTATATTATCCATTAAGTCATTTAGTCTTATATTACTTCACGAGATAAGAAACAAAGACAGTTTTGTGAGCCATTTGCTGTAGTATGTGAAATTTTAGAGCCATAGAATAATGTGTCTTTGGTTCTATTGGAAATGGAAATAATGCTTCCATGTTATATGCACAAAAAATATACTCCGTATATGGTAAAGCAATTATGAACATTGTTCTGCTCATCTAGTTCGGCGCCATCCATTATATAATCTGGCCCGCAACACCAATGTTGACCGAGTTGTCAAGATTTTATTGAGACCTAGGCGCAGCTGCATTAATTCTACAACCAGCGATTTTAAGATCAAGTGTCGAACCAAAACGAGTTTGTATAACATCCCCTCATGTACAAAAAAACATCTTAAAATTTTACGTTTGTGTATTAAAAAGTTGAAATGGCACTAATATTGGTAATATCTTTTGCCTTTGGAACATGCTATAAGCCATCCAACGACAACTGCTAACAAACAATATCTTTTCTCCACTGATTCCGATGTAAATGACATCAAATCCAGAACAGGCATAAAGGAAATTTGGGCAGCTGGTTTTCTGATCCATCACAGTCTTTCAACAAGTACGCAAATCATCCTGCAATCGTGAAGGTTAGCCATTGGTTTCCTGCTGTCATTGTTTGTGTGGATAGTTTTGTAACAGTTATATACATGGCATCAAATCCACTGACTACTATTATATAGATATTTGAGGCTTGTCCCTAATTACAAGTATGGTGATATGGTTTTCCTTGTTTAGTCGGATGCTATGCTTGAATATACGTGACGAAGTGTAGAGCTCTTTGAATGCGGAACAGCTAAAGAGGATGTTAAAAATTTCCTTCAAATCTCATTAATCACTATCCTAGAAAGTTGCTTCTAAAATAGGCTACGAAAATTGAGGTTGATCCTCACAGATATTTAAATTCAATAGAATGTACAAGAGATTGGTTCCTGTCCTTTGAATCTTATAACAGTAGCAATCTGGAGTCCTTGATGTAAATGCTCAGCTTTCAGACAGCCATTTTTGTACTGTGATGTTTTTTCTGCCTCAAATTATTATGTTTGCTATCGAAAGCTTCTTGAATGACATTTAAATTGTTTTTCCCAGGCAATATTATGTGCGGGCCTGTACCCCAATGTGGCAGCAACTGAAGAAGGTATTCATGCTCCAGCTGTTGGAAATTTACGGCAATATCTGAAACCTGTTTCGAAGGGCACCCCTGCATGGTTTGATGGAAGAAGAGAAGTTTACATACATCCGTCTTCTGTCAATGGTGGCTCAAAGGCTTTTCAGCACCCTTTCCTTGTGTTCCTTGAAAAGGTGTGTTTTTTGAGCTATGTATCTTCATCTCGTTCTAAGTTGAATAAATTTTGAATCAACCTTTTAGGATTGATATTCTAGGTAAGGTATAGTGTGTATGCGTGTTACATTTTAAATTTGTCCAGATTCCTTACACAGTTTTCTTCTTGTTATCAACAATAGAAATTTAAATTCTCCAATTGCTTCACTTTCATCGTAACTTGGATGGAAAAAAACATGAGCAAGTTAAAATAAAATTTCAACCACCGCAATCTCTGATTTTGTACCTGTTATGGTTGATCATTTAACACTTGAAAAGATTGTTTGAAGAATAGCATATTTTGGAATGAAGTAGAAGTGTATCTACTGGATATAAGATGTGGAAGAACCCCGTAAAGTAGTTTAATCATGTAAGATCATACAAGCAGCAATTGGGAGGCTGGGAGGGTTGTGAAATGATGAGATTGCGAGGGGTAGAGAAAGATCTACGAAGAAAGTGATATGTGTCTACTTGATTTGGGGAAAATATACCGTTGGGCGGAGAGGAGCTGCAGTCTATGTGGATGATGTTGACTTTATCTCTGTTTCATTCACTTGCTTTTACTTCTCTTATTTGGTATTCACTTGTGACATCGTTGTAAAAACTAAAACTTGGCTTGTGACAACTGTTCTGATGTGTCGTTTTCCTATCAAATAATAAAAAAATTCAAAAAGATTATAGTCAAGACATTTTACTGTGCATTTGTTACGTATCAGTTTATGGACGCTAAGTGTAAACGTTCTGTCAATGTTAATTGTTACCGTGCATTTTACTTCCATGAATGGCTATATAATTTTGAGGGATGAAGATATCAAGTAATCATGCTACATAACATTTTTACTGGTAGTGAACCTTGTTACATTTGCTACTGTTTGGTCACACAGAAGAACAAATAGGACAGTTAGAACACACTTTGAGAGATCTCTTCTTTGGCAACAAAGAAACCACAGTTTTGCTTGTTTCGATTGTCTAACCTTGTTACATTTGCTACTGTTTGGTCACACAGAAGAACAAATAGGACAGTTAGGACACACTTTTGAGAGATCTCTTCATTGGCAACAAAGAAACCACAGTTTTGCTTGTTTCGATTGTCTATGCTTATTCTCTGAGAATTGGGTTGACTTTCAGCACCTTAGTATAGTTGTTTCAGCATATACTCTACCATCAAAAACATACACGGGACTCAAGTACGGCTATAATCGTCCATTCACTGATTGACGCTCTGTCTTGTTCTTTTGAAGTATGATTTTCATTCTCATATGATATGGCAGATACTGTTTGTTACAAAAACTGAGGACTTGTTTTCTTTTGCCTATTCAGGTTGAAACCCATAAGGTGTTCCTCCGAGACACTACGATCATATCCCCATATTCACTTCTGCTTTTTGGCGGTGCAATAAATGTTCAGCATCAGGTGAATATCTCTGGAAGATCAATTTATATACTTATCAATCCTCACAAGTGCTGTAATTTTGGCCGTCTTATATGGTAGTTCAGAGGTACTAGTGTCAATTTTCTGGGAATATATATGTTTACCTGGTTTGTTGTGCTTCTTGGAGAAAATAGTGTGGATCTACCGCATTTACCTCAAGCTATTTCCCTAAAGTACAGCATTGTCTGACATCATTTTCCTGGTGGCCTATTTCTGGTAATTTCAGGTTGGACTTGTCACTGTAGATGGTTGGTTGAAGATATCTGCACCTGCACAAACCGGTGTGCTGTTCAAGCAACTTCGGTTAACCCTGCAGTCAGTTCTTGATGACTTGATCAAGAAGCCACAGGTACTCATCTGCTCATCTGCTGCTCATTTCACTTATCTAACGTTAGGCGTGAAATTTCCATTTACGGGGAAGTAAGAGACATTTTTCTTTGGTTTGGAAAATAATGGAGTAAAGCAAAAAAAGTTCAGTCGGCCAGTACAATTCATGATGCAATTTTCATTATGGCTTACGTGAAAACCTCTTCGCTTAGCAATGGGCAAATGGCTTTTAAGCACGGGGAGTGTTGTTTAAAAAGACTGTCTTCGTCAAGAAAATGGAGATTAAGTAGAGACTTGCTTAGTTTAAGCGTTCTATGTTGTTTAAGTATAAGCAGTTTTAAATATTAAAATATTTTCTTTGGAAATCTAATACCCTTCGTGCAGAAAAAAAGAATTATATGGACACGGGAAATACGAAATCATCCTTGTGACATTGAAGCTTACTAATTATTTGTATTTTGTTTTTTAAGAACAAGCTAGCGATAGGAGATATCCAATATTGATATTCATGTTTTGGTTGCGGAGTTTCACGTGGTATTTTAAAGGACTATTTAGTAAATCGTAATTTTGTACTCTTAATTTTGTAGGCGACAGCAGTGGATAATGAAGTCGTGCAATCAATAATTTCTTTGTTACTAGAGGAGGCCAAAACTCAAGAACGTGCACTAAGACAATAGAGCGCTTTTTTTTCGAACCCTGTTAAATTAAGGGAACTGCTATTCAAATAACCAGCCATATTAGCGATTCCGACTTCAGACTACAAAAACCAACCATGTAAGGATGTCATTGTAATCCTTCATGTATAAGAAGTATTAGGTTACTTAGTTTAGTCTGTTGGCTTCCATTTGTCACGCGGTGTTCATTTATAGAAATTTATTGACTGCTACTGTGACAAATGTAGTGTAATGTTAACATCCCCTTACTGACCAATAAAATATTCGCAATTATACTACGAACAAAAAACCATTTTATGTTATCATATTGACCATTTTATGTTTAAAAGTGACAATTACTTGTATTTATTATTGTAAAGTGACCTTTTTTAGAAAAAAGTGGTCATTTTTTAACATAAAATTATCACTAATTATCCTTAAATGGTTACTTTCTTCTGTTGTATTATACGACGGTCACACTAGTGATGATACTGTGAGTAAATGGGTCTTAGGTAACGAACACAGAAGTTCATTGATCGTTTTGAAGTTGGGAGTTGCAAACTTGCTAAAATATAGACGTGAACGTAAAACATCTAATCCCAATCACATAAATGAGATACTATTATTAGGCAAACATCTTGCAAACTCTACCTAACTCACTCACTCACCTTCTTTAATCAAGTTGTAATACACCGATTGGGATTTTACCTTTGATGATGAATTTTAATTTGAGGTCCTCATCCAAGACAAATAGATTCACCATTTAAGTCAAACACCATATTAGGTCGAAATAAAAAATGAATGTTGAAATATGTAAAATTGTATCTGTATCTTGATTTTTGGTTCAACTCACGAATTAAAATCTCGAAATACAACAATTAGCTAGCTAATGTTGACCAATATACTCCAGAGTTTCAGTTCACGAAGAATGGATCGTTTCATATATATATGCAAGGCTTTCATATGTCAGCTAACTTAGCTAGTAAAATCATGACCGAAATTCATAGCCCTATTGAGAGCTGATACCTAATTATAGACCTACACTAATCTACATTTGACGACCAATAGCAAAAATTATTATTAGCAAAATTTCTAAAAAAAAATGATTAGACAACTAAATTCCATGATTTAAAAACAGCTCGTCTAACTGAAGACGGGTTCGTCACAAGGTGAAGACGGATATCACCCCTACCATGACCTAGGTAGCACGGACACTTCTCTTAACCAGTCGTCCCGTGTCGGACACTGTGTCGGACACACGGACACCTATAAACAAGGAATGTGAGATTGAAAGACTAGAAGAGGTTGATTAGAAGATGAGTTTTGGTGGAAAAATTGATTAGAAGATGAGTTTTGGTGGGAAATGAGAATATATTATATTTAAAGTCAAGTTTTACCCTCAATTATTTATATTTAATATCAAATACTAATACAAAAATAAAATTGTCTGTTATTTATAACTATAAAATATACTCCCTCCTAGTCGGTCATTTCTTCCCTCTTTCCTTATTGGGTAAGTCGGGTTTTCTTCCCTCTTTCCTTTTTTGGATGTGGGGTTGTGTGTTTTGTGTGGTCTAAATTCATTTGTATGTGGGGTAGTGTGTTTTGTGTGGTCCAAATTCATTTCCTTAATTTTTGTGTAAAAGGGAAGGGGGAAGAAATGAGTGACTAGGAGGGAGTATATTTTATTAAATTAAAATGTCATGTCCCGTGTCCTAAATTTCACGAGATGCCGTATCACGTGTCCGTGTCGTGTCCGTGTCGTGTCCGTGTCCATGTCCGTGTCCGTTTTGGTGCTACCTAGACCATGACATGCAAGCACGAGGGCAAGTGAGGACTCCATTTGCCCTCCACCTGCTCTCTCTACTTGCATATTGCGATGCGGATAATATCGATCTTCCATGACAATTTTGTTTAAAAAGTCAAAAAAATAAATAATTAGCTGGAAAACTTGACTCTAAATCTCACCATCATTTCCTCACCACTTCTCCTTCTTCTCACTTCTCACATCTCATTTCACCAAGGTCCTCATCAATGGCGATTTCACCTTCACCTTCCTACTCCATCATCATCCTCTTCACTCTTCTCTCTCTCCTCCTCCTCTCTCTATCCACCACAACCTTCGCTTCAACTCCTCAACACTTCGAAGGCTTCGGCGACGACGACCTCGAATCCGTCGACGAACTCGACGACTCGCCCCCGATCCGACTCACCGATCCACCTACCTTAACTCAGTCCGATTCTCTCTCCTCTTCATCTCCACCTTCCGATCCTTCTCCTTCTCTCTCCTCTCCATCTCCGCCCTCCATCTCCACTCCCTCCTCCACCTTCGAGTTCTGGGATGAGGACGAGTTCGAAGGGTTACCGACTGAAATTACCGATTTACCCTCCGAAAAAGAAGTGATTGCTTCCGCGTCATCCGAGGGTAAAACCGTCAATGTCGATGTAAATGTCAATGTCAATGCCACGTCAGCGTCAGAAGTTATTCTCGAACCTCTCACCTTCAATGGCGTCGTCAAGAAGTTTACCATTGAAATCATTTGCGTGAGCTTTTTGTTGATTTTCTTAATTAATTATTTTACCGGAAAAAAGGAGAACGAAAACCTAGCGTTAGCGTGGGCGGCGAAATTCGCGACGAAAGAATCGATTTTCGAGAAGAATTTCAGTTTATTAGGTGTAGGAGAAGGAGATGATTCGCCATTGTTGTTGAAGGAAGGTCAAAATGTGTTTAAGTTTTACGCAAGCGGAAGGCGGTATTGTCAGGGATTGTTAGCGACAATGGAGCTTAAAAGTCGACACGATTTGATATCTAGGGTTTATAATGCGATAGTACCGAGTAAAGATGAGATTAGTTTCGAGGTTTATCTGAATGATGAGGCAATGGATCAGATTGTGTTTGCTGTGGCGAGGAAGAAGATGGCGAAAGCAATGTTTAAAGAATTGGCCGATTTGACGAGGTTTGGGAGTATAATGCCTACGCCGAGTGGAAAGAAGTGGGTTAGTGAGGAGTTGAGTGTTGTTTCTGAGAGTAAGGAGGTTGCTGGTGATTTGATTAATGAGACTGTGCTTGATCAGGTCTAATTCTTTGCTCATTTTTTACTGTTTGATTCGGTTGTTTTTACTTTCGATTTCTAGTGTGATTTGATTTGTTTGTATGATTCATTGATTTATTATTAAGCTTGTGATCTAGAGTGGTTTGATGATGAGATGAGGATTAGTTTGTTGATACTAGAGTAGATTGGAAATTGGGGGTGTGACTTGTGAGGTCCTGATTCGTGAATGTAAAATTTAAGAACCGTAGGTAAAATTAATCTTATATCGTAAAATCAGTGGGGGTTAGGTGGTTTTTACTTTCGATTTGTTGAGTGATTTGTTTGTATGATTCATTGATTATTATTATTAAGTTTGTGATCTAGATTAGTTTGATGATGAGATGAGGATTAGGTTGTTGATAGTGGTGTAGTGTGGAAATTGGGGGTGTGACTTGTGAAGTCGTGATTCACGAATGTAAAAGTTTAGAACCATGGGTACAATTAGTGGGGTCTTATATTGAAAGATTGTGATTAGGTTGCTTTTCTTTCATAATGTTTATATGATCCATTGGTAGTCAATCTTGTGATCTGTAGTAGTTTGATGATGAGATAGGATTACGTTCTGGATAGTAGTGTAGCGTTGAAATTTGGGTTTATATCAGTCGAATAGTGGGAATAAGGCAAATTTAGTAAATTTTTCCACGAGTTACATCTTGTATGATCTATAATTAGTTTGATGATGAGATGAGAATTAGGTTGTGGATAGTGGCATAGCTTGGAAATTTATGGTGTGGGGTTGTGTTGTGAATGTGATTCAGTAACCATCGGTAAAATTGGTTGGGCCTTATATAGCAAAATCAGTAATAAATAATACACACTTGCATCTTATTTGATAAGATTGCAATTACTCCGTATCATTGTGGTCTTGACACCACACTCTCATATTAACTCCCTGTGTCACTGGTTGTTGAGTGGTTGCTTGTTTCGAAATTAGCGTGGTCTCTTCAAACTACTCCGTAATTGGCATAATTTGATTGTGATTTAATCTTATTAAGTGTGACTTTTTATGAGGATAGCTACATCGCTGTTATGTAGCTGTATTACTGTTATGTCATGCATCTTAGTGGGGTTTTTTTTCACTGGTCGAAAAAAATAAAAAGTTAAATTCAGAAATTCGCCACAATGTTAGGGACTCTTGTGTTATGGATG
This sequence comes from Heliosperma pusillum, assembly GCA_022085475.1. Lineage (NCBI taxonomy): Eukaryota > Viridiplantae > Streptophyta > Magnoliopsida > Caryophyllales > Caryophyllaceae > Heliosperma > Heliosperma pusillum. The sequence goes on from JAIUZE010000459.1 coordinate 108,477, forward strand.
GATATTTTTGAGTCATTGAGCAGAGGATGAAAAGTTTATTGGAAAAGAGAGTAGGATATGCTACAAGTGGCTGATAAGTGATAACTAGGCAATAAGTACTTCCCTGAGCATTGATTTAGCCTTATAGATAGTTTGCCGATTTCTCTTGGTTAAGTTTTCCCAAGTGCAGATTGATTTGCAAGTATAGGGATGGGTTATTTTCATTGTCTTCCCAGTTAGGTTGAAGCTGAACAACTGTTATTGGCAAATCTATCTTATAATGTCAAATTTGGGTATTGGCTAAATTCGCAAGACTTGATGTAGCGGTGAATTTTTGCTACAAGTTTGTGCAAGTTTTGGTGGTTTGCGTGTGTGAGGTAGCGTGGTATTAAATTGTGTAGTGGGCCTTCTAACGGTATTAGGATCGGCGGGCAAGTTGTTTTGTGATATTCATGAGTAATACTTGGTGGAGCGAGAGTGTCAGAGAATTAGTTGGTAGGGGTGATTAGGTAAGGGTATAGTAGATTAGTTGGTAATTGAGTTGGTAAAAACTTGCTATACTAGATGTAAAGAATCCCACTAGATGTAACGAGTCCCATTAGTTAGAAGGTGAAATCACCGTTGGTAATTGAGTTAAATAAGAGAGTAGATGAAGTTGCAAGAGTTGATGGAATATTATGGTGCAAGTTTGTGCAAGTCTCAGTGGTTTAGGTGTGTGAGGTAGCAGAGACATTAGATGGTCTAGTGGCCCTGCTAATGGTATTGTGGTAGGCTGATGAATTGTCGTGATAGTTGTGGTAGCTGGCAATACTTGGGTTGGATGAATGTGGAGGAGAAGTGATTGGTAGGGGTATTTCGCGAAGGGTATAGTTGGTACTTGAGTTGGTCAAAACTTGCCATACTAGGATATGTAAAGAAACCATTAAAGAACCCAAATGGAATCTGTAAAGAGTTAGACATCAATGGAGGCAGCAAAACATTTTGTGAGCAGGAAAATTGACCGAGGTTTGTGAAATAGAGGATTTAAAAGGTTTTCTTCTTAGAAAGGCAAGTTATAAAGGTTTTTTAAGTTACGACAACCGCAGTTTTTAGGCGGTACCGATACTTACCATGTCTTTTCAACCAACACATTGTTTTGAACCAATTGTGCATTAGTCGAAGTCGCCTAATTGGTTTAGGAGTAGAGCACTAACTGAACATAACTCTAATTTGTACATTTGATCTGCTAGATTTTCTCTTTCTAGGTATTTTAAGATTTTTGCAGCTGCAATTGTTTTATTCTTGCTAAAACATGAGGGCACTTCTTATTAAGTACTGAAAGTTATTTGTTTGATATCATCTGTTAAGTTGTATTCTGATGCATCCTTATCCTTTGCTCTTCTATGCTCTCTTTCTCTACTTTTTTGTGCACGTGCCCGTCTTTAGGTATGCTTAACGATGGCTGTTCGTGCAGGTCTTTTCCGAGAAGGCTTTTGAGAAGCTTGGAAAATATTTCATCTCAATGCATTTCTCAGACCAACAATCAGGCCCCCATAAAAAGAAATTGATGTTCAAGTTTGCCCTTTCAGATATCAAAAATATGTCTGAAATGACTCGACTTGTGGCTCTGGTGCCTTACTACATTGATTTTGTTGGACGATACAAATTGAGTTCACAGGTAGACTCTCTACAGTTTACTTCTCTCTTTTATTCAGAGATATTTCCGTATTTCTTTGTTTGGCTGATTCAAATATATCATGAATTTGTTTTTCCTTCTCCATCATCTATAAAAGGTTTTTTGTTACTACAGGCCCGCTCCAAAACTGATGGAGCCCGAGTGAAGGTTGCACAAGAGGTATACAAGGAATTACAGAATGCAAGGCAAGAAGCTTTACAAAGGAAGAAAGCGGACAGGAGGAAAATGATGGAAGAGGCCGAAGCAAAGATGAGTGCTGAAGCCATTCGCAAGAAAGATGCCAAAGACCGTGCTCGACAAACGAAAAAGGGAATGCCTAAGATGAAGATGAGCCGAGCTTAAACATTGGATCTATCCAATTTACTGGCCCGTCTGGCCGCCCATATGACTCATACAACCATTTGTTATAGGTGGTTGCTTCAATTTCCATTTCCAAGTGAAATAAGCGCTTATATTGAAGATGTATGAACTACGAAAAGCAGTTGAGATTACTACGTCTTTCAGGTAATCTTATGTAGGTTGTTACTTTAAAACGTAGTCAGATTACACTTATTAGTGGTGTAGGGTGTAATTGGGACTAAATTGGTGGTTATATGAGGATCAAAACTCAGAAAAACTACCAATTTTGAACTTAAGATGCAGCTTTGTGTAGCAAAGTACAATTTGCACTCTAATTTTTTCCTTCTCGCACCTTTGCGGGAGTGCGCAATTCTTGTGACCGCGGCATTAGAAGAATGCTGATAAATTTCCTGTTTTATTTCTTATATTTCCAATGACAGCTCCCATTTAGATTATACCTTCCATCATGTGGTTGAATGGTTTGTTTTTTGTGGAATCGATATTATTTGAGGAATATCTTGAAGTGTATTTGCCACAAATGAGGTGAATTCATATAAGCGGAGTAGCGCAATCAATTACATATCAATGTGTAGTGAGGTAATCCGTCGTTGAGGCTTTCCAGTTTGGCCAATGTGCCGATGAAGGAACTAACAGTGACAATTGTCGCCATTTTACATGATTTGGTGCCATTTTGAGGGTTGCATACACAAGATGATATACTCGAGGCTCACGGGCATGTAGTGCTTGTCAATTCAATGAGACCTTATTTCAGTCATCGGAGTATTCAGCCTCGTGTTAAAAGAGTGTGAAACTAGTACTTCTCCATAGAACTTTCGTCACATTGTTTAGTCCCACCATTTTTTCATTGCTGTGTAGGCAACTGTTTCGGCTAAGGTTGGAACGCACCAGTATTACTCAAAAACAGAACTGGCATGGTATCATTGTAGGCTTCGATAAATCTAACCTTAAGATGTCAACAATCTGAGACTGAGTGATGGTAAACAATAGTGGTATGGTTAAGCAGAAGACATTTCTCATAGCAAACACAGGATTAACGTAGATCGGCTCCATTAAATTTTTGTCTAACAAAGCACGCACTTTGTCGTATTATAATAGAGGGAAGGGGATATCTGAAAACATCTGTTAGTTTTGGTGGATATCTGAAAACATCTGTTTAATTCGATAAACAACATTCCAAACCTCGTACTTGCAAACAAGGTCAAATTAATTAAGTACGGATACTTGCACTTTTCTCAGCAAAACAACCAAATCACATTAAATGTCTGAATCCCAACGACATGTAAAAACTCAGCTCACGGTTCAAAACATTAAAACTAACAAAAAAAACCCTGGTTATTTTTCTTCTGAAGGGTGGTCTACTGTGTAATAAACGCTTGGAAAAGAATGCTGTGTATAAGATAGTTTCAGTAAGTACATTGACATCCCGGATTGAAGATAATTTGTTAACAAAATGCAGAATTGCCGGCAACCGAAGGATGGGCCTGGATATTCCTTCCACTTGCCAACAAAAATTAATCCGTCAATCTCTCGTACAAATTACACCGCTGCAAAGAACATTGGCTGTAATCAATTTGCTGAAATAAACAATATCCTGCAACTATAACAGATTCCCATTTACTTCAGATTGTCGGAGTAAAAATAAGAATGTAATCAGAGTGCAAGTGTTAGAAGATTTTGAACAGTTATACAATGATCCCTCTAGAATTTCATTCACAAAGTTTTCTCAATAATTTTCAATTGTTTGATATTAAGTACTCCCTCCATCGCTGGTTAAACTGGCTTACTTTCCGTTTTGGGAATTCGTTTATATCTTCCTCGTCTTTTACTTTACCACCTCTTTTCTACTTTTTGTTGTTTTGCTATATATACCGGTTTCCATGTATAACACAACTAAGATTACATTGAGATAGAGGGAGTAAAGCATATTGACTATAGATAACATGCAACAAAATATTCTATGACCTAAAATAACATGCGGATTCATTAGGAGGAGCTATTTGTAGGAGGCAAAACGAATTAAAAGAAAACAAGAACAAAGAGAAAATGTATGAACAAAACTCTAGTGAATAAGTGAATAAAAGAACAAAAGGATAGTATTTATCAGACACCGTCACTACTGGTTTAGGATGTAGTCATCACATCAGTTTTAAGTTCGCAATGACTGACAACCACGGTAAAAACCTCTTTCATAAAGTGCAGCAATGTTAACTCTCATTCAATCAAGTTTTTATGCAAATCTCTGCATTTAGAGATGGCCGAAACATAGAAAAATTGAGTGAACTAATTCAAAAGAGGCAGTCACCTATAAGAAGCTTTCAATGTTTAATTCCATGTAGGCACAAGGATCTGGAATGTCGAACTTGTCCAAGACCTGAAAAAACAAGAACATTGATTCATTCTGCAAATACCTAACATCGTTAGCATGAAACATGTCAATACAGCAAACAACATTCCCATTAAGCCACACACATTTGTACGAGTACTAATTTTGACATAAATTTCCAAATCCGCCTTTACAACAACCGAAACATGTCATTGTTGCCATGGAGCATGTTATTACAGAAAACAGTACTCTTTCATACAGCAGCAATATTTTTCAAACATTAAAAAAAATTATTTGGCAAGTAAACGATGATGTTAATTAGAGGACGCTAGCAGGTGACATCTGACACTTGTAAGCAAATGGAGAACTGCTAAAAAGAGAAGAAAAGTTAGGTGATACCGAGTCGAGAGTTAGACCTGAGCTATACGATTAATTTTAACTGTAAGTTGAAACATCTTTATAGCATGTACTTGAAGACTTTAAGTCATTCAAAGGGAGCCCGTGTCTTATCAAACTATACCAAAAGGTGGGCTTGATGACTCGAATAAAAACCTCACAGAAAACACAAAAAACTCAATCAAATTAGCAAAATGTATCAATCACCATCAAATAAAAACAAATGGTTTAACACATAGATCTATGACAATGCAACTCAATAGCATCATAGCTTGTTACAATTAGGAGATACCTCAGGGTGCACTATGCCAAAAGTGCCTATGTGTTGACCTTTATAAATAATGTTGGCTTGTCTTCCAGAAAGAAACTCGGGATTCTTCATCAACCACATAGAAAAGGGTCAGATATAACATCCAAAAATTCAGAAAACTGAACTGCAGCTATACACTAGGCTTACATCGGCACGCTGAATATAGTAGCCTGAGTTATCCCCTACTGTTACGAAAGGAGTACCAACCACCACCATAACTCTATCAACCAGGGAATGTATAATCTGCAGAAATAAATAGAGAAAAAATACATCAGCATTGTTCATAATCATGCGAATGATGTATCAGCTGATGCATTTTTAAGACACACTGATCATAAGAAGAGCAAACACTAGCTTGTGATACCGTATACGAGAAGATGAATTAAACAAGTAAACTTGGTAGAGTTTGCAACAAGCAAACATTAACCTCCTAAACCAGTACAATACTACAATCCAAATACGGCAAGGAACATTTCAAGTGACAGCCAAAAGATTTCATTGTTTATACAGAATAATCAGTGTAAATCATTGTATTCAATATTGAACCTTCTAACAAGAATATTGTTTCTAATATAATCCAGAATTTTGAGCTTTGACCCGTGCATTTGAATGGTATTAACGGAAACAAAGAAAAAGGTATCAAGTAAATTTAACATACCTCAAAACCAGACTTCGCACCACAATGAAGCGCTGCAAGTTGACGGCGGTTCACAGCACCAACATCATTCGTATTGCTTAGAGTGACTACATCACCAGCTTCAAAAACCTAAAAAAGAAACACTTACAAACTAGTCAAAATCAAGCATTCAGCAGGAGGTCCAATGAGCAGCTCCAACTAGCAGGAACTGTGTCACCAAAAATACCTTAGCCCGGAAACCTTACAGGGTAAAAGGTATCCATGTCACATATCCGGCTGGAATAAAGAAGGTACAAAACAGAGGAATGTATCTTCTCTCTGTTCAGTAAACTCAATAGTCAATCCATACTTGGAAGGATCTGAAAGGATAAGTTCTGTGAAGATAATGGAAGCCTATTCACTTTCCTTTTAAGTCTATTCACTTCCATTTCAGTTTCCTTCCCTCCAATATAAAATACCATCCTCAATACAATGATCAATTCTTACTCAGTTACTCGTTAGGGTATGTTCGCGAGGATTATCTGCCCTTAAGCTGTATTAGTCTAAAAGCATAAAAACTGAAGGACTAATCACAAGAATACAAAAAAAGGGATCTGTCAAGTGTGCTCGAATTTGATTGATGAAGATAATTTGAGCAACAATTACCTTGATGGGTTTTCGGTGATCTTTATTGTGCCCCACTGCTTTTAGGATGCCTGGCATAAGACTGCTACGAACCACCTACAGATGCAAGTGCAAGTCAAATAAAATACACAGCAAAATAAGGTCATAAAATACAGATACACTAAATTAAGGTAAACATATCCTTCCTACACCACAATGTGACAGCCATAAAGGGACCAGAAGTTTTCAGACACTAACTGATGTTACAAAACCAAAATGCACTTGGAACGCAATTTGTTAAACAATAAAGCACATGTCTTAAATACGTTGGGAAATAAATAAAACAAGAAACTTATTTCATTGCTGTGAAGTGGTTTAAATATTGATTCCACGGTGCAAATTCAAAACATTCAAGTGTTCCAAGCACATATCTGCCTGAAAACAATGTTTCCTTCCCGTCAGGAATTGTCGTTCATATGATTCCTGTACAAACACCTAAAATTCGAGTGCCATTACACAAATTCGATAAAGCAGAATTCCACCCTGCACAGATTATTTGTACATGATAACTAATCCTCCTCGTTAATCTACATTGTGTTATTGACCAGCAAACCAATAAAAAATGATTTTTTTCTTACAAACAAAAACAAAGCCTTGGCCCCAGCAACAACATTATCCCAATGCCAATTCCACCCTGCGTGTATGTATATCAATCCAGTACCACAGAAAGGGGGTATTCAATAACCAGGACACACCATTACAATGAGTACATGATCATATTCATTAATCCTCTTCGCTAACCTATCTTAGATGATAGTGGCGAAATAACCCAAAGCGCAAATTTTAAAAAGAACTAGTATCAATGCCTCCTAAGAAATTCCGTTACTAAGTTCTCTCCAAACATCTTCCACATATCTAACAAACATTTTTAAACCAATTCTTTTGAAATAAAGACGAACCTCACAATCAGCAGAACGAGGATTTTCAATGACAACTGTAGCTGATGGATCATCTTTACGAGAGCACAAAATCCAGTTCAAGACCTCTGTAAACCCGTTCATAGCAACCTGAGATGACCACATAGGAAAAAATATCAATGATGAGAGTATGCATAAAAACAAAAAGGGGCCGGAGAAGCAACAGATGAGAGGGGCAGCTTCTGGGGTGCTTCGGACACAGCGGGCTGGTGATCAGTGCCGATGTGAGGTGGTCAGATTTGTTGGAAAGAGAGGAAATGGGGAAAGCTTGACGATGATGAGTTATTTATGTGATTTAATGGAATTAGTTGAGTTAGTGATTGCGAATTTTGTATTTATATGAGAATTTTTAAGACAACTTGGTAATTAGAACACAACTTTCTAGATGGGAAAAAAAACAAGTGGGGAGAAAATAGATGGACGCAGGAGAAGACTGTTGAAAGTTTAAAGCATAGGAGAGTATTATCTAGATTGAATGTTATGTCCTAGTCATAGTATATTAGGGAAAGAAACATGTAAACAGGGCTCTTATACAGGGATAAAATGTTTCCAAACCGTCGCACAAACAATGAAAGCTTACTCTCTCCCTTAAGCGTTTCGCTGACCTAATCCCTAAACAGTTATGTACTTATGTGTTTCAAAGCATTAGAACAATAGACAGCCATATCCAAGAGAACATTGAGAGACAGTCCTATTTATATGTGCACCATCTATGTTCCCTCCTCATCTAGAATCTAGATCACTTGGCAATTATCAATTTATCAACCCCACGAGAGAATACTATAAAGGGCAGCCCGGTGCACGATGGCGTCCCCGGACTCCCCGCAAGGCGAGGGTCCGGGGAAGGGTCGCACGAGAGAATACTATACAGTAACAAATTGCAACAACTCAGATTGATTTTAATATAGAAAATACATCAGAAACTTTATGCAAGATTACCTCAGATCTAATGAGATCCGTAAGTTCATTCAAAGCCAGGGGCTTTACTGGTGCAGGCATCCTTGCAGGCATTCTCTTGGGAATTTCATTGTATCCAAAAGCAATAGCAACATCCTTTTAAGAAGCCGTAGAAAAAAGTTGTCATTGTTTACCTCAAACTGATGAGCATCTTAATAAGCAGTTATGAGATAGGGGTACCTCCATCACATCACAAGGATGAAGAATATCACTTCGGGTAGGTGGAACAGAAACTCTAACATTGCACCGGTCGTCTACTAGATCAGACTTATTAGCGTGCAATTGCATCTTCTGCAACAAATGGGTAACCTGTTGTCCACAAAAAGATGAGGTAAGAAAAATTCAAATGTAAGAACCCATTAATGATAAGAAGAACAATAAGAATAGGAATAATAAAGGTGAAGAGATGTATATCAAAGCAAAAAGAATTCCAATGATGGGAAGAACATAAGCAAAAAAAATTAAGAGAGATAATTTAAAACGGAAACCAAAGGAGTGACGTGCATATACAAAGTGAGATGGATAATTATGTTTTCAAACCTATGTGGGAAATCTAATCTACAAACAGAAGAAGGAACAAGTACCCATTTGGATGAAGCACAATGCGCCAGCTATAAAGTAAGTTCAAAAGGTGAATCTTGAATACTTGATGGAAAGACCATAACACAACTTTAATAACTGAAAGCAGATATAACTCATTCGTGAAAGCAATTTGACTGCGAATGAGCTACACGGCTACATCTTATATTTTTAATGGTAAATAATTTTGAGCTTAGTAACCTTCTTGTGCTTTCCCAAATCATTGTTTATGATGAATATGCCACAAATATGCCACGAAATGCAAGACGTGAGTTTGACGCTAGGAGGGAATATGTATAAACCACTAAGCTCCATCTTCAAATCTCACAGAAGTACTTGTATAACATTAGGATTCAAAGACATTTCTTACACAAACACTCGACCATACATCACACCCCATAGTAGATTAGTAGCATACAACTATGACTATGTGTCACCAATCTTAGGATGGTGAAGCTACAGTTTCTTAAATAAAATATTTAATAAACAAAAGCTCCACTCCAGAAACTTGACAGCACCACTAATCCACTAAAATAAAAACTCACTCAAAGCTTATATCTCATCATCAAAACTGCTGATAAAGTCTGAAGCTTTTTAAGCAACTGTTTCAATTTCAATGAATAATATAATACGAAGCTTAAGTGCCGCTTAGACAAATGCCGATCTAAGAATGGAAAGCAGGGTATATTTTTTTATTCAAAACTTCTCTATTTGCACGGAGCAAGATCAAGGCAGTAAATTATCTGACAACACCGTCAACACCATAGTAATGCACGGTATCTAGCTTCGGCATTGAGTTTTTCATAACCTGGCAGACCTTTACACATTCATACAAATCATACAGCAGCATCAAAGAATAGAAGAATTATATAACTATAACCACGGACAATTTCCAGAAACACACTCAAGGTATCTAGAAAGAAGTCAAAATATTTTAAGCATCAATATCACAATCACAAGTTTCACAAAGAAAAATTACACACTGAACAATAAAAGCGTGTTAGAAAACAATCTCCGCACCTCATCAGCCTCCAGTGAGATACCTATCGTGTCATTAATATATGACAGGAGCACATCTACATCATAGAGCGACAGATCAGGGCAAACATAGGACTTGCCATCAGAATAAACGACTTCAACTGGTTCAACTTCGTATTTCTTTTTGCAGTAGACTGAAAACATTGTAACCTGAAATAAAGAGAGCAATATAAGCCAAAAGTCAGATGAAACTGCAAACAAACATTCAAATTTGATGTCTCTAACCATGGTGTTCAAAACAATCTTGGCCTTCGTCAAATCAGTGGCTGTACATTCAATGAAGACATTTTTTGTCTTCAGAGAAATTGCTGAATGTGCACCATTTATAATTGGGGGCAAGGACAAAACGGTTCTGAAGATGAAGATCAATCATAGTGTCAGAAACACAGGGAGACAAATAAATAGAGATCACTGATAAATCTTGAGCAAAAACGTAGTTTTAAAGAACAATATAACTATGTAAGGTACTATAAATACATTATACCTCTTAGAGTCGTATATGACCGGAAACACTGGCGATTCCGCAATTATATGCAAGAATTTCTTCAATTTTAAGTCTGACTGTCGTAGAAAAACAAGTGGTTATAAATAGGATGAAGTAGAAATACAACTGATGTTAAGCAGAAACCAGAATGAAAGAATAAATAACCTTGTAGAACTCCATCAGCTCATCAGCCCTGAAGTTTTTAACCTAAAATAAACACATATAAAACCCAATTTTATTCCATAATTCAAAAACTAGACAAAAAATAAAGAAAGGGTCCTCTTAAGAGAAACGCACGACTAATGAGGAAAAATAAATACCTGCTTCAAAGGCACAAAATTTATTTGCTCTGGTGACAAAGCCTGCGACATAAATGACAGTTAGGGTATATATCATAGAATATCACAAACAAAAAATAACACACAATGGTCGTGAAACCAAAATGCTCCCTCTAAACCAGTTTTATTATATGTAAGTAGCCTAAACTACATTACTAATCATTCAGTGTGTTATGCATTTATGCGTAACTGTTTTTAGACATGGAAAAAAGGGGACAGGATTGCGATCTTTACTTCAACAGCTAAATGAGTAAAAAAAATGTCCATAATTAAGTAAATCCCTCAATGTGTCCTTCCGTTAACTAATTCGCTCAAACCTCCAGTGAATCATTGCTAAAGTGATTTGCATGTATTTTGTATCCATATAACATATATGATGGTATTTATAGCTCACATATTCTAATAGGTGCATGAAGTGTTTCTGTATCATGTATCAAGGCAAACTGTAAAAGGAAAGAGGGACAATAAATTGACGTATACCTCGTAAGTGAAAGGGCCCTGAATAGTATCCAAATCATGAGTCCCAATAGCAACCAAGGTTCTTCGCCTATAAGAAGATAAAACTCTTTTTGCTCAGATAACAAAAATCTTATTTGACAGAGTATACAACATCCTACATACTACAGCAACAGCTGTACCAAGGTGTGGATGTTGCAAAGGCTCCTACCTATAATGGCGTACGGAAGTTTGTTGTACACACCGAGTCTAATTTTGGATGACCCAAAATGAAAATTGCCGTTTAGCAAACACATTGATTGAATACTTTCTAATATACGAAGCGCAGAAATTTTAGTGCCATTTTCCTTTATTTCATTGAATTTAAAATTAGCAACTCAGTTTATGTGTTGCTGTATGAACTATTTCTTATAGAATAAAATATGGTGCCAGGAGAAGAACAAGGCATTTGATGGTGGTGGAATTTGAGTTTATTCTGTCTTAATTGATTCTTATACTTTACTTTAGTGTCGACTTTGCCTCTAGATTTTTTCCCACACTTGTTCATCAAATTTAACTTTCATCACAGCCAACATATAGACGATTATCTCATTTTTTTGTCTTTTAACTTTCTGCCATTCACAATTATGTTTGTGCCGATCTTGCTTCGTTTTAGCATCATGTTTCAATTTTCTCTACGGTCTCAATTTTTCACACAAAAACTGACGACGCAAAAGGATGATTCAGCTTAGTCGTAGTGGCAGGGGTGGGGGTTCAAACATTTATATTTTCAAGAAACCTAAAAAAACAAGTTACAACCCGAAAGGATGATTCGGTTCTTAGTGGTGGTGTGACCCTTTATATTATTCAGGAGACTTAAATAAACAAGCTATCCGTCTATTTCTATTCTAAAGCATGAGTGATAATAGTAAATTGTCTCTAGCAAAAAGGAAGAACAAGAAGCAGGTACAAAAGCAGAAAGTAACCAAGTAAACGCGAGATTAGTTACCGGCATATATTCTGATGTAACCTATCTTGAAGATCAATGAAGCTGTTATATCTCGCTTCATCGAAAGTAACACCTCTCAAAACAGCACAAACAACAAATGGTCGAATTGATGATGTCTACAAATAAAAACACAAAACTAAATTAAATTCAAAAAATTGAGCTCTTCTGGCTTCAACAAACATATTCCATTACAATCACACCTCCGCTTTGACATGCATTTTCATCATGGAATCGCGGTGCACATCAGCAAGATTATATGTCGGAATCTCTTGAAGCCCCTCAAAAACACGTAGAGCTTGCGCAAGCCCTTCGAGACAAAGCAAATCATACCTACCAGATAAAATCACGACTTATACTCGAAATGCCGGTCAAATTATACATTAAAACCTAAACCAATAAGTTTGACTAGTTATTAAGCAAACAAATAAGTCGAATACCGATTAGCAGGCACTTCAATTTTGTAAATAATTTCTTCATCATCAGTAGAAACATCATCATCTAAATGCTTTTCTTTCCTAATAATCGCTTTCTCTGTCGTCTACGAAACCCCGAAATTCAATTAAAATTCAAAATCGAATAATAAAAAATCAACATAACTGAAATGAAAATGAAATCCTCACAATGTCATCAAGCTCAATGCCGAAGCGGAAGCATAAATCTTCGAATTCCTCATCCGCTGTAAATTAAATTAAATATAAATGTTACTGCAGATTTAGAATTGAACAAAATTGGCGACAATTTAGAAAAAGAAGGAAGATACAGTAGTTTCTGGCGATAGCGGCGAAAAGACGATCTCTGCCTACGCTGACGGTAGGCATGGCGGCAAAGACGGTTGATAGATGACGGCGTCAGAAATATTTTGTACCTAGGGTTTTTGATAAATTTAAGGAGTATATTGTAGACAACGGCCTTAACAGAATTATTTTTCAACTTATTTATTTTCCAAAATTTAAATTACTATTATTTTTATACTTTCTAAACCTTAACCTATTTATATAATTAAACTAAAATAATTTTTATATTATATAATTATTTAACTTACACAATATTTTAAAATTATTAAAAAGAAAATAAATCAAACTAGATTTTCAAAAGATATAATATTGCATAATTTTTTTAAATTGATTAATGCATATATGTAATATATTTATATAAATATACTTCCTCCATTCAACTTCACTCTACCACTTTCTTTTTTGTACACAATTCACAAGCGATCATATAATTGTAATTTTCTCTCAATATATAAGTAAAAAATATATTCATGTGTGATCTTGTTTGATTCGTCTTTACGAGTACATTATTAATATCTAACTTTTATAATTTTTGCAAACACGTAGCTAACGATATTTACCGTGCAAAACTCGTCTCGGTAAATGTGAAAAAAAATTTTGGTAAAGTGGAGTTGAATGGAGGAAGTATGAGTCTTTTAAAATTGCATGTTTACTCATCAGCTAATCAAATTATAGTAATCACTCATTTTAATAGTGAAAGTAACAATATTATAACCGGGAGTAATGAAATTAATAGAACAACAACGAGAGTAGTGAAATTATTAATATTAATGCGGCATTAGTGAAAGTATCAATAATTACGGCATGAGTAGTGAAAGACCTGAACAAGGGATTAAAATGTATATCGTATCGGATACGTATAATAAAATCGTATAGTATATTTTTGCTCAGCCCTAATTGTGTGATAGACCTGAACAAGGGATTAAAATGTAAATATTATATGATTTTGGTGCAGGTATAAATTTAGAAAATAAGAATATGCTGATTTTTCTTAAAATAAAGATGTTCCACTTATAATATTAATTAGTAGCATATATTATACATTAACCTAAAATAATTTCTATATTATATAATTATTTAACATACACAAAATATCTTGGAAACTATTAAAAGGAGAATAAATCAAGCTAGGTTTCTAAAAGATACTCCGCATAATACTAGTATTAGTTCCCGGCCCCGTCCGGGCTACCTATATTTATCAATATAATTTATTTTAATTAAATATAATTAAAATAGCATAACTCATAAATTTATCATTAATATATTTTCTTATGACACATCTTAAAATAAAGATAAAAGAAAGTAGGAGACAATTCATTACTCCCACCATTAATAATTTACTTTAATCAATTGGTCAGCTAATTGTTCATATATACTTTTTTTTTATTGTTAGTATTGTTTCTTTTATTGCATTCATTATTACTACTGTTAATTTCACTACTCTCTTCGTAGTTATTGTTTATTTCACCACTCTCGCCGTAATTATTGATACTTTCAGTAATGCCGCATTAATATTAATAATTTCACTACTTCCGTTGTTGTTCTATTACTTTCACTACTCCTGGTTCTAATATTGTTACTTACACCCTTCAAATGAGTGGTTACTATAGTTTGATTAACTGATGAGTAAACATGCAATTTTAAGAGGCTCGTATATTTATATAAATATATTACATATATGGATTAAATCAATTTAAACGAATTACGCAATATTATATCTTTTGGAAACTTAGTTTGATTTATTTCCTTTTAATAGTTTCCAAAATATTTTGTGTATGTTAAATAATTATATAATATAGAAATTACTTTAGTTTATTGTATAGCTATACTATTAATTAATACCACAAGTGGAGCATGTTTATTTTAAGGAAAATCACCATATTTTGTCATTTTTTAAATTTATACTTGCCACCAAAATTATAAGATATTTACATTGAAATCCATTAACCAGGTCTATCACACAGCGTTATCGATTAAAAACTATATAATATAATTAATTTGTATAACTTTATTTAATTACATGAAAGTATGACTTTAAGAAGTCCATTGAATTTATAATTACTGGATCTCGAATCACAAACTTCATAACCACCAAGCTTGCACCCTTGCAACGAGCTAAACCTCTCTCGACTCATATTTGTTTCTTGCGATAACAGCAAAAAAGCAAAAAGATGATCTCTGACTACGCTGACGGTAGGCATGGCAGCGGAGATGACGGCAGATCGGTTCGCAAAGGGAGAAATTCAAGGATTAGGGCTAGGATTCTTGATATGATAAAGTTGCTTTGTGATTCAATATAATCGATTTTCGTTTAATTCGTTTAATTACATGTTGAATTTACGATAATATCTTCCTTTATTAGACTAATAATAAGATTATGATGAAAATCTGAGTAAGCTTAAACCAAGCTTCAGCCTCAACTCGGTCTTACATAACAATAAGTCTTGCCGTCTTAAATTTAAGAGGGGTCAAGTAGTATTATTAAGTGGTAATAATAAAGACAAAAAATTTAGTATATTCTAGGCAATAAATAGGATGATTTGATATATATATACTTAATCCGTCTTAAACTTAAGGCTAATAGTGTCTGTCTGAAATGAGAATTTGCGATTGCTATTATTATGGTAGAAAATAGACCTGGCAAAAGCAACCCGACCCGATTGACTCGACCCGAATGACCCGACCCGTGACCCGAAATAGACCCGAACTACAACACCCAAATGTGACCCGAAACCCGATTGGACCCGACCCGACCCGAACATAACCCGATCTTTCTTGACCCGTAACTGACCCGACCCGAAAATAACCCGATCCAAAACCACTCAACCCGAAAATGACCCGACAAAACATAACTTTAATTGAACCGAAAAGACTTAAAATGACATTTTGTCTCTTATTCTTTGACCCGAAAATGACCCGACCCAAAATAACCTGACCCGATTGACCCGAAACGGACCCGACAACAAACCCGAAACCCGAAATGACCCGACCCGAATTAACCCGAAATCAACGAGAGACCCGAACTGACCCGACCCGAACTGACCCGACCCAAACCCGACCCGGTTGACCCGTTTGCCAGGTCTAGAAAATGAGTGGGTCCATGAAATCCAATGTTCAAAGCCAAATCCTCCACCAAATCATACCTTGCAATCAAACAATGTCTCTCTCATTATGCATCACCTCCACAAAATATCCTTCACATGCAAATCATCATCATCATCATCATCATTATCATTATCATCAACATGGCACACAAAAACTCTCATTTTCTACACCAAAATTGCAATTTCAATCACCATTAAACCCAATAAAATGTAGCAATAATCTTCAAAATGTTAATAATAATGAAGAAATAACAAGTGTACCAAGATGGCATAACATGCTGTCTACAGCAGCTAGCTTATACCCAATATATGTTACAGTTGGAGGAGTTGTTGCATGTTTTAATCCTTCTGCTTTTGCATGGTTTGTAAATAGAGGTCCATTTTCATATAGTTTGTCACTTGGGTTGATTATGTTGTCCATGGGTCTCACTCTTGAGTTTAAAGACTTGATTAGTTTGTTCAAGCAACGCCCCCTCTCTGTGAGTTCTCCTATTGTCTATATATTCGTCGGTTAGCTTAGCTGGTAAAGTCACGAGTGTAATATTCATGAGTCTTAGATCTATGTTCAAATTTCGTCAGCATTAAGTTTGAGTCCTCTATTTGCCATTATTGGTCTTTAGCTTAGTGCTGGTAAAGTCACGAGGGTGATATTCACGAGTTTTGATCTGAGGTTAATTACCGTCAGCATTAAATTTGCCCTTCTGATTATTTTTACACCCACAAAAATAGGCAAATTCTCATTTGTGACCGACAAACCATTTTTATGAGAAAATGTATAGGTAACATTTTATGGATGGTTACATTGTCTCATAAAAATGGTCCCATTTTCCCTGTCACAAAAGAGACCAACTGAAAAAAAAAATATTGCTCAATGTAAAGGTTTAAGACGATCTCTTACCATGCTAGATAGTTAATTTAATTTAATGATATACTTTACTGACCATGTTGTAAGCTTAAGATGGTGAAATGGGACTAGCTCTATATATAATTTGGATTCATTTGGTTTTAGATACTGTTTGGGTGTGCAGCACAATACACCATTATGCCATTGCTAGGAACGCTGATCGCGAAACTGATGGGGCTTCCACCAGCACTATCAGTGGGGATGGTCTTGCTAGCATGTTGTCCTGGAGGTACCGCCTCCAATGTGGTAAGACTCTCACCGCAAGAGTATTTTTCATCGACTTCCGTCCCAGTCTAATTTCAGTAGGGATAGTGTCTTGTATTAAAGAGGCTTATGGGTCCGAAACAAACTCTTGGGTAGGAATGTACATATTCAACCTCGGGGCAAGGATTTAATTGACTGACACTGGAGCTCAAGCAAAGCTTGTCTCAAACCGAGCTGACCCCTATCTCGGTAAATATATCGTGTGTTTATATTTTTCAAACAATTTACTCACTGCCATCGTGTTCAAATAGTGGTACAGGTGACTTTGATCGCTCGTGGAGATGTGGCTCTATCTATAGTTATGACTATGTGTACCACACTTGCTTCAGTAATCGTTACTCCTTTGCTGACCAGATATTTAGCAGGAACTTATGTCCCCGTGGATGCTGTTCAGCTATCTATAAGCACAATGCAGGTGAACTTGAATATACTTTCCTCGTCTAAACTCGCAGCACCTCTTTGTGTAGCTCTTTTTGCCCCGGCATTTTCAGGTTATTGAAAAGGGAAACATTTCCAAGGCTCTTTCTAAATCATTTGTAGTTTTCGGTTTTTGCACACACTTTTCATATGGGTTGTGTTAAAAGGGAAGGCAGACAAACAAAGTCCCTTTTTCGATAGTAAATTTGATCGAAGGTTATAGAGGAAGGGATGGAAATAAAGGGATCTATTTACTCCCCCCACGCTAATTAATCATCTTTTGAAACGGGAAAGATTTGGAAGGAATTCGTCACAATTCCATCCCCCTTCCTTTCCCTCCACATGACTCCTAACTTTGTATCCAAAGCCGAAACAAGTTAAACAAGTCAAAGTTACTGCATTCCTATTGAATGAAGGATAAAAAGAACACCGACAACATCAAACAGATTGAAACCTACGATGACACTAAACAGTCATGATGTTATTTACCAGGTGGTTGTTGCTCCTATTTTGCTTGGCCTCTGCTTTCAGAATACAGTCCCAGCCGCTGTCAAAGTGGTCACTCCTTTTGCTCCGCTTTTTGCTGTATTAACTTCATCGTTGCTAGCTTGCAGGTTTGTTTAACTTTACTACTCCGTACTGTAAAAGTGCTTTGTTTTTTTTTGTTTTCTCACATCAGCTCTTGTATTATTGTTTTGGCCAGTGTATTTTCTGAAAATGTTGTTCGGCTGAGAACTTCAGCGCTGAGTCTGCAATTGACGTCTAACGTAGCTCTATATGACCAGCTCCAAGCAATTTTATCCTCTGAACTTGGAGTTACAATATTATCAGTACTTCTACTTCACTTCGCCGGTTTCTTTCTCGGGTAATATTTCCCAACTTTTTACAGAAGTCGTATCATTCTATGATTAATTAGTATTACCTTTTACTTCTTAAGTAAACAGACATAAAGTAGACTTGTCAAAATTGACCTAACCCTCGAGAAACACATTTTTATCC
Organism: Heliosperma pusillum; assembly: GCA_022085475.1. Classification (NCBI taxonomy): domain Eukaryota; kingdom Viridiplantae; phylum Streptophyta; class Magnoliopsida; order Caryophyllales; family Caryophyllaceae; genus Heliosperma; species Heliosperma pusillum. Next base: position 127,059 of record JAIUZE010000459.1, read on the forward strand.
CGTAAAATTCAACTGAAGTGTGCATAAACCAAACCATTGCCTCTACCTGTTCAAATTAAAACTCAACAAAAACTAATAAAATCTCTCTGCTATATTTATACAAGCAGCTATTTTTGCTTGTGACAAAAAGTGACTAGTGACATCTCACAACCACCTCCCATTTTAACATTATTGTAATCGATTTTAAGTCGTTACAAGCTTGTGACCTAGGTAGCACGAAAACGGACACGGGCACGGACACGGACACGGACACGACACGGACACACGATACGGCATCTCGTGAAATTTAGGACACGGGACACGGCAGTTAAATTTAATAAAATATATATTTTATAGTTATAAATAACGTACGATTTTATTTTTATATTGGTATTTGATATTAAATGTAAATAATTGAAGGTAAAATTTGACTTTTACTATAATTTATTGTCATCTTCTAATCAATCTCTTTTAGTTTTTCAACCTCTCATTCCTTATTTATAGGTGTCCGTGTGTCCGACACGGGACAGCTAGTTAGGAGGAGTGTCCGTGCTACCACATCAAAAATGAGAATTTGTGTTTAATTATATAGTAACTCATTAATTTGACAAAGTCCAGTTCAAAGACATTTTCAACGACTCATTTGTTTGAGAATGAATATAACTAACGTGCCGACACTTACTGTAGGTATGTAGCCTCATCTATTTGTGGCTTTGGCGAAACTCAGAGACGAGCTGTATCAATTGAGGTTTGCATTCCTTTGCTTGTTTTTATAAAAAAAATCTACCAAGTTTGGCAACATATAAAAATGTAACAGTTGGTCTTGCTTCAGACGTAACATTTTGGCCTGAAGCAATAAGACGGGATTTTGTAACCACTTTACAGTTAGATGTAACCACTATTGAAAACAAGTTGATATAAGCTGTGGTTACATTTTATCAAAAAGTGGCAACATAATCCCGTCTTATTTTTCAGACGGAATTAGTCCGTCTGAAATAAGAATTTGTGAAAATGTAATGCATACCTTGAGGAAAGTTGTGGTTTGCCCTAGCTTTGACTATTACTTTAAAGCGTCAAACAATGGAAAAAAAATCACTCGACATTATTTTAGTCATATAGTTGTGGTGCAAGAACGACTCTTTTGAATTCAAACTGATTTAACACAGTTTCGGTTGCAGGTAGGAATGCAAAATTCATCGTTAGGAGTGGTGTTAGCAGCTTCTCACTTCAGTTCACCACTGGTTGCGCTACCCCCGGCTCTTTCCGCTGTCCTAATGAACATCATGGGTAGCACCCTCGGCTTCATATGGCGTAACATTGACCCCCAGGATGACCGCAAAGTCTAAAGTTGAGTAGTTAGCTAGCTGTGTAGGTCACGTGTTGTTACTAGGTGCTATCTTTTCGACTACTCTTGCATTATGAGCTCTTTAGAAGCGAGAAAACAAAGAGGAGCACTTATAGACTTTTAGTCCTCACACAGAATACATTTTTTCTCCTATGTGTTTTACTTATATGAGACGGTCTCGCCTACGGGAAACACTTGTTAAGTTTACATTTGGTCTCACTCGTTCGACACTCTTGTATAACAGTACTGTTTATCTATATACTGGAATGTCAACTGTCAAACTAAACAGTGTAGTGGAACTTACCGTCATCTATTTTCGAGGAATTTTGCTGTGCAAAACACCTGAAATCATCACTAAGTACTTAAATGAGGCTACTGTGAATGTTTTGATTACTTTGCCAAACACAAACCATAATCAAGGTCAGAAATCTAATTAAAACCAAATAAATGTGCTGCACTCAGAAGTTAAAAACCAATTTCATCATATATATTCAGAATTACACGCACAGTGAAGATGTCGATAAACATTAAACTAGATCTATTCTCAGGGAACTGGTAAAATTTCCCACATGATTTCATAATTAGAGGAACTGTGACGCCGTACATCAACAAAAAATGTGTTTACACGTAGTACAACGTACAGGAATTTAATCACATACGTAATATATATTACGTAAACAAAATAAAAATAAAGCTTCATGTACCAGGGTTAGGAATTGATAGGCTGCTTTCAAGCATGAAGGATAGGTCATGCATCTCTGAGATTAAATTTTCAACATCAGGTGACTTCTGATCAGATCCCTCCGTGAAGGCAGTTCCACTTACGCTATTAAGGTCACTGGCTTCAACATCCCCATGTTCCGTACTACAGCACGTAAGTACAAATATATTAGCTTAACATCTTTTGCAATTCCAATTTATCATATTAGATTGGCATTCAATAACATTGAAAATGAACAGCCGTATAACCCTACGAAGTTTCTCTATGTTGGCCACGTTTGCAATGCCCAAGATGACCAACAGTTTCAAGCAATCCACAATCTACTAGGAAGAAACAAAAATAGAGAAATCCACATCTTGTCCATTTCCCCGCTATTTCTCATGCTATTTATCATAGTTAATCCGACACTTCACATCACCAGTGTTACAACTTACAAGACACGTCACATTCACCTCAGACTTGCATCTCCCATCCCCTATTGACGCGAGCTTGTTGATGTATGCATGCTTGTCCCTTACTTACGAGTTACGAGCATCAATTTTTGCTAGGTGTCGAGTCCGAGTGTTTAACATCCTTGAGGGAAGTACTAGACTGCTAGTAATTTTCAAATTAAAAAGGACACAAACATCTACCATAATTGTAGGTTCACTATATAGGTTTTCAATGAAAATACTAGCATAGTAGGGGTAACAAGTAGCTTAAGAAAAAAAAACATGATGATAGGAAGTCAGAACAAACACAACACCACAACAGTGAAAACAATCATATAACATCACTGAAAAAGAAGGGGATCTCAATGCACTCACCTAGCCAAATTCGGCACTTCGGTCTGAGAACTTGCAATTTCTGTAGAGCCACTCTGATCAGTTAGCATTCTCAAGAATGGATCTTGGTGCGTGAAGTTGTTAGATTCTAACTGTGAAGCCACATTGGTACTGAACATGTTGATTTGAGGAATATTGTCCACAGCAGTGACACTAGCAGATTCATTATTAGAGGCGCTGCTAATTACATTCCATTCATCAAATGGATCATGGACGATGGGTTCCTGGATAACACTGGAGTGTACACTGGTGCTATGCGGAGTGTTTGGTAGCCCATTACTTGAGCTACCAAAATCAGTCCATGTATCAATCTCTTCATCATTTACGCTAGTAGACTTGCCATTTAACCCAAGAAACAAATCGCCATCTTTATAAGTCAATTTACTTTCAGATGATTCTACTTCAACGGCAGATGATGGTTGCTCTAAAATAGATGTTGACCAACCAGCATTACTCCAAGAATTGTGTGAGCTCTTGTCCTCAACCAATGATAGGTTGTCAACATAATTTCCAGTACTAAATTTATCTTGGCTTGACCCGGTGAGGTTTAATTCAGGAAAAGTACTATCCGGCTGTTTACCCGAGCTCGCAAAATCACTCCAAGAATCAAAATCATCATTGTTCTCCATAGGTATTTGATTTTCACTAGCTTTAGTTTCACCGTTTTGGGAGGGATCTGCCTGAGGGATCATTATGCTTGAAAAGTCACTCATTGTCCCAGTTAAAGCGTCATTATTAATTGGCTTGCTATTGACAATGCCTGTTGACAGTGCAAAATCACTCCATACATCAAGTGAGTTATCTCCAATAGCAGAGCTCTTAAAACCATTCAATAAATCGAAAGAATCACCGACTTCCTTATTGCCCGAAAGCCCGTGTGATTCATCTTGATCGCTTGTCTTATTCAGCGTGCTTTCGACGTGGTTATCTAGCTGTTCAATACCACCATGATCTAATAAATCAAACTCACCACCAACAGCATATACTGGTTTATGCACATCCAAGTCCAAGTTGTTTTCAAGTTGGTCGTGTCCTTGTCCCACTGATCCGGTAAAATCATTCCATGAATCATCTATATTAAATCCTCCACCATTCTCACTTTCAGTCAAAGCGGCACTTACTTGTTCTCCTCGATTAGTTTCTGCATCTGATAACATCCCAAATTCACCCCAGTAAATAGAATCATCACCATCCAACTTGTCTTTGTGAGGTGGATCTCCCTTGTCACTATTTCTCTGTTTATCGGCTGCAGGCAACCAATCAAATGAGGCATCAACTGTATCCAACCCCTGCTGACCACCATTTACTGACATGTTCCTTTCAGATTGCTTAAAATCAAAAGGTTGCTCAGACTTTAAATCAGTACCACTCGTGGGAAAAGCTTCAAACACCGGAATGTTTGCCGAGTCCTCTTGTTTAAGAGTCCAATCTGTGGAGTCCACTTGAAATCCAGTATCACCTTTGACGTCTGCATTTGCAGATTGAAACTCAATTGCCCAATCAGACTCGTCCTTTTCACCCGCTAGGGATCCTGTCTGTGCTTTTTCGAACAAACTAAGATTACTCTGTCCTGCAAATGTAGTACCCTCTTTAACTTTATCTTTTTTGCTTGCTTCCTTCTCATTCAAACTATTAGAAGCACTCTCACTGCTTCCTTCCCTTTGAAAAAGCTCATCAAAATTCACACCGACCAAATTCGTAGATGGTTTACCATCTTCATTTTGCACACCCAATCTGTTTGACTCATCGGGCCATTTAAGCTGCAGGTCAAGCAACGCAGAAAGCGAGATTTCATTTGTCACCGAATTTCGTCCTCTACCCAACTCACTTTCTCCTTCAATTGGTCGCTCTACACTCTCCTACAAATCCCATACATCACCAAGGTTATTTAAAAATCACATAATGCAAATTAACAACATTTGGAACAAAGACAACGGGCACTATAAAAAAAATACTACGAAGTATAAATAAACAAATGCTCGCACTGCAATCTAGCAACCCAAAAAACTTTCCAAGATAAATGTTCATTTTTATGAGCTACACAATGCATTTATACATATGTAAACTAGCTAGTCACAGAAAGCACTAGTGGAACACACTTTCTTCCCGTTCATTCAAATTTACAATAAACAGACTTGAACTGAAGTGAATGGAGGAGTATACTACCAACACCAAATCCTCGTGATCTTCTACTCCAAATAACCTAATAACTGATCATGTACTCGTATTTCCGTAAATGAAACTTTTGGATGATTCTTATCACATCAAGTCCTGACTTTAACCTTCTCACACTAGTCAATCCTCTTTCTCACATTGACCTCCCACCATTTTTCTACACAATTATGATTGCTTTCAACCAAGCAAACCTAATACCTACCCAACAAATGTAGAATCCCATAATACGGATCTCATCATCTAATGAATTCGAAAGGCTAGTTGACAGTGCTGGAACGAGCGGAGCTAGCCATGCTGCAGCCTACTTTCCACTTAGGCAATGTAAAAGACGAATTCTTAAGTTGAATTGACATTTTATTTCATCACAAAGGTATGGACTTTATAGTTTCTACTGCATTAGTGCATTACTATCTCGGGTTTTCATTCTTCTTCACAGGGGTATGTACTCTATTGCATTACTAATTCGGATTTTCATTCTTATTCACAGAGGTATTGCCAGACTGTTGACTATATATCTATATTGCATTACTAATTCAGGATTTACTCTATTACTCCCATCCCAAGCAAGCCCGGAATGTTAGACTTCCTCCTCCTTCACAGAGGTATTGACTTTATTGCATTACTAATTCGAACTTTCGATCAACATTTTATCGTCTAATTTCAAATCTTAGCTCCGCCACTACGACTACACTAACAATTACAAATCAATCATATCAAAATCAACAAAACTATAACAATAAAAACAACATTACTAAATTACACTCACTGATCCATCAAGCGAAAGAGAGCGTAAAAACCACTGATATCCGAAAGTCGAAGCGAAAGAAATCGGCTTCGGAGAAGCTCCGCCATTAAAATTGCTCGGAAAACGGCCGCAAAACACGCAAATGGTAGAATCAACCCCTAGAAGAAGCTCGCCATTACAGCCATCACAACGCGGAGTATCTTCCGCATTTGATCCGACTGCGGCAATGGCGTCTTGAAGAATCGACGGTGACGATGAAGGTGGGAAATGATCAGAGGTATTGAAGGAAGAAATGCCGGATTCTTTGCGAAGTGAGATCTGGAGTTTGTTAATGAGGTCAGGTGATACCTCGTACTTCGCCATTGATGAATTTTGATTGAAGGTTGATTTGTAATTGATTTGGGGATTTAGGGTTTGATAACGATGAAAATGGATTCCACTCCGTACTTGTTAACGGCTTATACCGGTCTATCGAAATGCGGACAATAATGGAATGTTTTTCTTTCCATTCTTAATTAGTTTGTCGAACAAAATATCTCGAATTTAAGAATTAAGAGGTGGCGATTGGGTCATTCGGATAGGTTATGTGTTGTGTGCTGAAGCGTTTTTAGAGTAGATGTAAAAATAAAAGACACAAGATTTACGTGGTTTACTATCAATGTGATAGCTACGTCCACCAGGCCGAGTGAAAATATTTAACTATGTCGGAATAATTACAAATTACATAAGATGAGGACAGAGTTTTTCTGGATCTGCCTCCTAAAACTCTCGATGATTTACTATCAATGTGTTCTACGAAAAAAAAACATAAACAATTCACTCGTATAGAGGGCATAATATATAAATATTCGAGGACCCAAAACCAACGCTATTCCTAACAATACACCTACGCTAACAAATGAAGATGGGAAAAGAAAGCCGCATCAACGTTGATTTTGAGCAAATCATGTGAAGAAGGACCCAGCCGTAGCGTGGTGAGGTGGCGTGGGACGGTGAGATCGGTCGTGCGGTGTAATCGTCTGAGGGTTTGGGTTTTTCTGTTCAGTAATTGAAAAATGCAAAGAAGATTAGTTTTTAGTAAAAAAAAAACACGAAGGATGTAAGTGGAGGTGTAATTAAGTTACTGTAGAACGGTTGGTAAGTTTTATAATTGCCGACCATCTTCGCAATAATACCGACCGTGTGGAATTCAATTGGTAAATTAGCGTCCATTTATATTTTACCGTGTGATATCACCCAGTAATTTAGATTACCGGCCGATTTGTAGAGCCGTCGGTAATTATCAGTCGGCAATTTAACTAATTCTGGTAGTATTAATATATAGTTTACTTTTACTTTATTTTTCTCTCACAAAATTAATTAAGTAAATATAAATTCTTCAGTAAGACAGAGGGAGTTGCAAATAAATATGATACTTCTAATTGAATGCTTCTCTCATGTTGTCAAAAAAAATTGAGGCTTATTTCCAATTTTAATGAAGGTACATTTCCTAAGTTGGTTGGAAGAGGGAAGTTCTCACGTTGATGCCCCCTTCCGCTGCCAGCAACTGTGAAAGGTATGGTGACAAAACATGTGTTATCGACAAAGCATGCTTCTTTTACGAGAGCTTTCGTCAAGGCAGTACGACATCTACGATACCGCGCTAGGTATATATTTAACCTTTTTATTACTTTTTATTAAGGATGATAGTAGTCGATTAGTATGTAGTGTCAGCCAATTTTACTTACTTGTTTAATTATAAATTGTTTATATAGCCTGTTTACCATTGTCGTGAAATGCTACATAAAAAAAAAAAAAATATAATGTGTCATTCTCTTGTGAAAACGATGTCATAAATCGCGTTTTCGAATTCTCATTCGATTAAGTGTATTCTGTAAATTGTTTGTGTTGTTATTGTGTATTGTGTTGAAAGTAGGAGAGTTAGATTTCTTAAGCGTTATCGTGTAATTGTTGTAATATTTCAGGTGATCCACAAGGTGGAGCCGTTCACCAAAGAGGAAGGGTAACTTCGTAAGAGTAACTATAATCAAACATTTTTATTTACTACTAGGAGTTAAATATAACTAGATTTCAAGCGTGGGCGTGTGTTGCCCGAATCTAATACACCAACGTTTTAATGTCATGATATTATTAGGTTCAAAATAAAAATTAAATTGAATTTTACTTTCACACAATTAATATGGCAAATTATTTGCTATCAAGGTTAATTTACCAAAGAGTGATTTAAACAAAATCGCCAATTGAAAATAGTGATCTTATCCCCTAAAAAATTCCACACAATTTAAAGTGGTTCAGATTGTTGGCTCTAATTATGGAAGGACTGAAATCATTGTTTGATATAGCGAAATACCCTCAAATGGGCAAAATCGTTGTTTCAAATACGAGTAGCGTTTAGCTAAAAACTGAGGGGGAAAAGTGATAACTTGAACTTATTGGGGATAAATAGTTTGACACCAACTCTAAAGCCAGAAATAGTTTACTAAATAACCCTATTTAGAAAGAAAAATTGACATTTTAGTCAATATCATCGTCAATATTTTTTTCCTCTTTTTAATATGAAAATAAAACATAATATACATTCTTTGTTGAAATCTTACACAAGGTCATCCATCCTACTCTCATACAGTCATACATGTAACATTTTACAAAGTATTATTGTACTAGTAATCTTATTCGAAGTCGAAGTCGTACAACAATATCAACAAGTCTAACATAAAACAATCAAATTCGAAACCAAACCAAAACCGAGATTTGATATTATGACGACCAATGCGACGTCAAACTCCGGTAGTCCGGAGCTGCTAAATTGATAGCATTTTAAGAGGGCAAGCAGAAAGAGGAATAACAGGAATATTGTCACAGTTGCATATCTCAACCATGTAACCATCAGGGTCATGGAAAAAAAGTTGATCAACCTTAATGCCATCTTCTTCGACTATTGCGGTCTCGTATTCGATTCCCATATCCTCTAACTTCTCAATTACAACGTTCATATCCGAGCATTGGAATGATATGTGATTATCCTTTGGATTTATGATCTTCCTCGTCTTTTGTAGCGAATTATTGTTCGATGCTAACAAATGAATGCCTATTCCATGGTTGAACAACCTGGAAAAAGAGTAATTATTGTGTAAGATCGTTTTAGATTGTGATCGAGACATACTTTTATACATATGAACACTCATTTATTGAATCGGTAAAAGAACATTCTCCCACTGTAAGAAGGTCTAAGGCTACAAAAAAACAATGTAAGCTTTAAATTTTCATGACAATGTATTATTGCCAAGGGTTAAATTATGAAGAATTAATTTTGTCATGAGCCTTCGTAATATGATTATACGAGTGGCAAGGTATTTATATTAAAAGACGGGTTTTTCACAAATACCCTTGTAGAGTCACATTATTAAAATTAATTGTGACATTGTAATTATTGTGTAAGACCCTTGCATGCCATACAATGGCTTTAAAATATATACAACACCTCATCTCATTTACCGATAAAAATAAACGAGATGAACAAGCATTACAAAGTCGTTGTAAGTTATACAACAGTCTTTCAAAATCATTTGTGATTATAACACGATAATACTTGCTAACCGAAAGTCAATCATTTGCTAAACCAAAGTCTAAAACATATAATTCAAAACAACTAGTCTCACTTGCAACGGAGCGAGTGAGGGATAAATGGAGCCCCGTCACAGATGAGAATTTGTGAATGCAAAAACTACTTCATCATATGATAAAAGTATAATACTACATGTGACATACCAAGCACCACCAAAGTCTAAAGAAGAAGGACGTTTAATAAGAACAAAACCCAAGACATCAACATAAAATCTGACAGAATCAGGAACAGATTTACAGACATAAGAGATATGATTCAAATAAAGTAGAGGCAATGGTGTTGCTATTTTAGGACTTGTTGTATTTGACCATGAACTCATTATTTCTTCCTCTCTCTCTATTTCATATACTCCTAAACTTCCCATTTCTCTACTACGGAGTATTTCTTAGTAAATTAGGTATTTGGAGAAATCAAATACCTGCCAAATTTCTGTTTTTTATTTGGGTTTGGCCTGGTTTTTAGATCACTTCTACCCTTTCTTATATATAGAATTTTCTATCTTAAAATAAAATAAATGAGTGATATAAGAATGTGTCAAATGATTTTGTCTTATTTCACAAACCCTCGTAATCGACTATGTCAAAGCTCGGCTCGAGACTTGAGTTCAGTCAAATTGATTTCAAGTCCGAGCTCGAGTTGAGCTTGCTTGAACAAATCCAATTCAATCCTCGGCTCACCTAGACAAGAATAAGAAGCTCGTTTGGAGAATTGGAGTCATTTCTAAATTTACTTGGTATAGTTTTAGTGCTTCGTATTTATCTATTTTAAGCTTGAGTATTAGTTACGGAGTATTTTAGCAATTATGATCGTACATAGTACGAAGTATTATCAGAGATTTTACTCGAACCTTCTCCAAACAAAGTTCAAGTTTTTATTGTTTTAGGCTTGCGAGCGAGCCCAAACTCGAGCTTAAATTCCAAACCAATCTTCTATAGAAGTTTTTTTTTTTTTTTTTTTGCAATGTTTAATGATAAAAATCAAACTTTTTTTGGTACATATGATAAAAACCAAACTTTAGGAGAAGTTTGAACAATGTTAAACGCAAAAACTTAAGTAAAGGACATCCTAAAATGAAAGTGAAATTCTTGCCTTCTTTCGTAGAAAGCAACATTTTCAAAATAGTACTCCCTTCGTCCCGTTTATTTGTAACTTCAGCTCATAGAGATGGAGAGATCGATTATTCCTCCTATACTCCAAACCAAACATAAGGGTTTCCAACATGGGGTAAATTTCGATAAAAATAGTCAGATACAAACTCGGATATTCACCATTTCTTTATAATGTGATTTAATGCTTACTTATTCTTATTTTGTGAAATAGCAAGCGATAGTACAATTTCTTATGCAGGTCGTCTCAGCAATAACTTCCACACTTCTCCATTTTCCCTCTTTATTACGTAATTTATTTTGAAACCATTTATTTCAAAGAAATAGAGAGGATCCTCTACCGATTCTGATCTAATTCTTTATAAACCCGAGAGTCAAGTAATTACTCATTTCGGGCCTCTGTCGACTGCGCTAAACAGACCTAACAATATATTCTCCTCTCGCACGTATCATGAAGTGTCATGATAGGTACTCGCCGTAGTACTTGTAATATTTAAAATCGACGTACAAATTAAAACATGCAAATTGCCATACAGATCACTATACGTGCTACCACATCACCAAGGAGACCAGTAAACCAACAATTATCGACACCCCTGCGTTTCACTCTCAAACAAAAGCTGTCTAAATTTTCTTAGAACTCGACAACGCCTACGTAAATTCGGTTTTAATCTTGATCTCAAAATCGGACAACATAAGGTATTTAATCTTTAGATCACAAACACGGGTATACGACCAATACCACTTTGAAATGTGATCTCTCATTAACCATTCACCAACAATAGGAACAGCGACAATGTATCGACGCCTCTTAAATGGCATTCTGGGATCGGCCCTCCTAAAGATTTGAAGAAGAATGGTATCGGGTTTGTTTTAAAACATCCTCGTAATGGAATACCAGTCATGCAGACCATTTCATATTAGATCAGAACAAATAACAGTCAACACGAGCATTCTAATAATATCTTAGATCCGAAGAAATAACAGTCAGCACCAGCATTCTAATACTTTCTAAATTACTAATCGGATTTCTAGCTGTATAGTGGAGAAGTTAAATACCTTAAAAATCTAATCTTGAATCGATCAAAAACTAATGCTTAGCTTTAAAGTTATCGCCTTATTGAAACGCTAGATTTGGTGTCCAGTCTGATCCTAGAACAAGTACTCGTTCTTTAAGGGTATATGTTCCTAATCTATCAAATCGGCTCCATAAATCAATGCATTTTCGTTTTGTCTTTGAATTTTGAACTTTTAACTCGGAAATTCTAAGAGAACAGGAGCATGACGATACCAAGAGAACATGTGAGCCTTAATAATGCCCTTGTTATCATGCCCGAAAAGCGGTGGTGACTGTGTCAATAATCAAATATCATACTTGACATGGCCCAAGTATAAGCCATAGGCAGGGGCCATGGGACTCGCGGCCGCAACACTCTTCGCGTTCAGGATTCTTTCAACTGCAAACCAAACCCATGAAAGAAGCTATAAAAATAGGAAACAAAATTGAAAGTAAGCTACGAGGTTAAGAAAAAAGGAATCTAGGAAAAACGCACCATCAGCGCCCGTTAAATGTCCTGTGCCAACACACTTGAGTACACCAACAAGCAATCTCACCTGAGAAGAGGTCATGGAGATTGTAAATGAATCGCGATATTTGTAAAGATTGTCAATAAGATTAGCTTGTATGTTAAATCCATTAAATTGGCTAAACCAAAGTGAGCTCTTTTTAAGAAAACTAGTTTTAAACCCGTGCAAATTGCACGGGTATGTTGTTTCAGTTTTGTTAATATAAAACTTTAGAGTTATGAAGTTATATTTAAGATTTTAAATGTGAATTATAAATTCCAACAGTAATTAGCGTAAATGATGCTCTAGTGTCAATCGGCTGAGTAGTTTTGGTTTGCTAGCTAAATTTGAGAGAAAATTGCAATTATATGTTTACTTGTGAATAGTGTACAAAAATGAAAGTGGTAGAGTGGAGTTGAAGGGAGGAAGTATCATTTAGGCATTAATCCGATTAACAGATACAGGTTAAATAAATTGACATCAAATGACTGTGTGCATGTGCTTTCAAAGTGGTACAAATTTGGAACAGACCTATTTTTCAAAGGACAGCTACTAACCTGATGATACAGAAAAGAGCGTGCACGTGCTTTTATTATCAAGCAACGATGTCCTCTCTTAAGACCAAACTCTTTACCAGAGCCGGTGAAAATTTTTCCATTGTCCTTGGAATCAATATTTTTAGCATCAGTGTCAGGATGATCTAAACATGTGGAAGAATCTTGTGCATCATCATCGCTTGCTTCCGGCATTGGGTTGGATGGAAAATATGGAAAGGATGTAGACTCGAGAATATGAAGTTCATCTAGTGTCCTTATGGGTGAACTAGCCTGTTAAACATCAGAAAATAAAACAATAACTGGAGCTGCTGAAGGGTTGCTGAATCATGTGATGATGGGAAAGGTCACAATGTATGCTTTTGCCTCTAATTATACAGTAGTATTTATTAGCAAACAAATTTCCTTTTCCAATCATGGTCAAGGGACCTCGCAACATTGACAGGAGAGAAGAAACGTTTGTTCATTGCACCAATAACAATCACAGAGTAACGATTACGCACTACCACACTCACCAACCAGCTCCCAAACTCCGACACTAGCACCACTCACCACTCTCCAAACCCCTACTCCAAGTCCTCAACTAACTTGGCCCCAGGCCCACCCACCAAGCCTCCCCACAACTGCCACTACCCGCCCCAAATCATTTAATAGACGATCCTCTAGCGTCCCAAGAAAGAACACGGCATCAAGAGATTTTTTTATACGGATTCATAAGGGACAAGAACGAAAACAAAGCTAAATCATAAAATAACGGTAAAGTAAAAAAGCTAATCTCGATCAAACTTTTAAGTTATGTACTTATGTCTGAAGATACAACAGAACTCCCTGATTTATAATACGGAACAGTCATGCAAAGTGTATCCTCATGCTATCCAGAAGTAATGATGAATGAGGAAGTACCTGACAACCAGCAGCTCTGAATGAGCTGAAATCATGATTTCCAGCAAGAATCTTGCATGCGTCCTACATGAATGCACGCACACATATAAGGAAACCTACTAACTCTCTATAACTTGCAACCCAAACCTCTGAAAACCTACCTGCATTGCACGAAGATTCAAATCTTCAGGAACATGCCATGCTCGGCCTCTCTCAAACGTCGATAAGGAATCTGGCCCTGATAACAGACGATAGTAATACCTACATGGAGAATATAGTTTTCCTACATTTTAGAGCGCAATCCATGGGTAAAGTACAAATAAGGCAAAAAGCTCTGTTTTTCAAGCAAATTCATATATTCAAAATAGTAGTTATTTTAAGATGGCCAAAAGCAAGAGTTTTTTAAATGAAAACAAATATACGAGTTACTCAGTACTTAATAGTGTGTCTCACTAGTTGCACTGAATGTATAAGGCACACCTAAATCCCCAAAAAGCATTTTGGTGAGTGTCTCGGTAATGGTATGTATAAGGCTAGCCTTTTCATGCTAATGTGGGATAGAAGTAGTAATTAATAAATAATTTACAAGATAAAGCAATAGTCACCGGAGTACAAGTAGGACTGAATAGTGAACACAAAGAAAATAGGTCATACGAAGTATATGTTATCCATTACTCTACTGAAGCTCATTACTACCTTCAGGCTTCATCCTATAATTTTATTCTCCCCTCTCCCTCAAAAAATATATACCAAAATTATTGTCCTCTTTCTGAATTTAGCAAGGAAAAAACTTGACCATCCAATATTTCCCCTAGATATGTACCACTATCTCCATCATCACAATAATATTGTCTCATCACTCCTTAATTCGAGGAGTAGAGTAGTTAGTTCATCATTTTTTTCTAAGATTGTCCCTAAATAAAGGGGGCGATAAAAATGGCATGGAGGGAGTACTTCACAAAATGAAATAAAATAGTAGTTCACTTATTGTAGAACACGATATCTGAAAAGACAAAAACAAATACCTACGTGCGCTCTTGGGCCCTGTATCTAGCATGAAAATCAGATGGAACCTTACGAACATCAATGACTGCAACATCACCTTCTTTCTGCCACACAGAGAATAAAATTGTATGTTATTACAATTAAAAGATATTATGATTAACGTTAAACAAAAGGTGCAAGAAATAATTCACTAAAAAAGACAAATGTCTTGTTGGTGTGAAAAGGTAAGATTCAAATTTTCCAAAAAAAAAAAAACTTTGGTGCAACTATCCATCAACCTAGGTGCAGCAAGGAATTAACCAAAAGGTGCCTACAGCACGCCTTAGATTATCTCATGTACCAGGTTCGACACTCGGACACTGACACAGTGACACCACGCTTCAAAACTTTATTACATATACAGCTGGTCCTTTCAACTAAGTCCAATACTCCAATAGCATAGACGTTGACCCTCAACAACAACAAAAAAGACATGGTTGCGCATAAATTATCAAGTTCCCGATTGTTCGCAAAAACAATGTCCTTAAGGCACGTGCTTTTGCTACAGCCCTCGTTGCCTTCGTCTGCCTCACATCTTTCGAAACTTAGCGTCCAAAGAATAGCATAAACCGTGTCATCATCCTCACTCTAAGATTAGTTCCTTAGATGATTCCCTAGGCTGCCATGGATCCTAAACCAACAACACATGTATAAACAATGTCCATGGCGTTAAATGGCGAACAAGCATACTCAGATATCTAGTACGTTGGTTGGGGTTTTACTCCCCAAATGCTTACAAATGAACTCATTTGTCTATTTGTTAACTGCCGGATTTACTCGATGTCAAAAAATTTCCCTGAGAGATTTAATTCTCTAATTTTCTAAGGAACCAAAGACTAAATATTTGATGGCTTTAAAATTGAATGAAGCAAACAAATTTTATGCCCTTCTTATATTGTGAAGCAGCAGTATACCATCTTTAAAATGGGTCATCCTGAAATAGTATATCTATATGTTACCACACAAGGACAATGTTGCATACTTGCATCCAAACTCCACTTTTGAGGCACTAAGGTTAAGTTGTTGTACATGGAACAAGTAGCCCTTACAATGTAAGGAAATTCCTCACAAGTGCAAACCTGGTCTGCCACAAGCAGAGCACCGGTCGTAAGAATAGACCAAAGGTGATTCCTTTGTAAACAATTGATCACAAAAATCAAAGATGTCACGCATATTTATTTGACAAAAGGTTTCGCATGGGCAGTAGATGCTTTTGTCTGAACCTGTCCTGCAGTAAATCTAAAGCCAAATTACTTTACCACATGAGCAACACCAAGAACATAGCCTACTTCAAAAGCTGACCATTTTTACCAAAAATTACTCGATACTACAATGTTCAAACCAGCAGGATACTGCAAAAAGAATAGACCAAAGGTGAATCCTTTGTAAACAATTGATCACAAGAATCTATCACGTTTATTTACTTGTCAAAAGCAATGCATGGGCAGTACATGCCTTTGTCTGAGCCTGTCCCACAGCAAATCCGGAACCAAATTGTGTTACCATATGACAAAACCAACTACATAACCTACTTCAAAAGCAGACCAACTTTACCAAAGACAACTCAATGCTACTATTCTTAAACAAAAAACAAGGGGATGGGTAGAGAGAAAAGACCAAAAAAAAAGGTAAAAATAAACGGGTATTGTTCACAATTAAACTATCAGCCTTATTCTCTAGAAACTGAACTGAACTACCTGAAGATAATGGTTCATGGCCTTTATGACAATTTCAGGTTCATGAGGTTGCAACTGCAAAACGAAACATAAAGATAAAAAAGGCATAGTTACTTGAGGGCTTAACAATTAACGTTTGTTCAAGTTGCATGAACTCTAGAATACAAATCAAAAGCTACTCATTTTCTAATTTCCACTTCCAATGAAACTACGATATTAGTGCCAAACTAAAGATAGTTGCCTTTTATTTATAGTGGCAGAACACATTCACTCCCAAGGCTTTAAACTACCCCACACCCCTTCCTCCAGCCCATGCTTACGGGAATAACAGACTAAGTACGTTGTTGTCAATGTTGTTTGTAGAAATGAGAACAAATTTGAAAGGAACTATGAAAGGTGTATACAAAAACAAATAATGGTAGTTAGTCTCAACGAATTGGAAAAGTTAGCATAAAGAATGACACTGTTTTCAGGTGATTTTTCATATATATATATTCCCTGTCCATGTGACAATGTTGAGACAGGGTTGCATAGTAATGAAATGATGATTATATAATATAATTCCCAAAAATTTTCGAATGCATGTCTCAATGTAAAAAGAGTGTGAACTAAAAAGTTTAAAAGATTTCAAGCAAGTGGAAACTAAGATTTTTAACAGATAACATACCACTTCACCTGGTTTCCTCTTACTAATTCGCTCAACATCTACATGACAAACATTTGACAAAGCATGAACTCCTGCATCCTGCATAATGAGGGGAAAAATTAATTATCTCCCCTTCTGATTTGCTTTCACCGACCTGTAACTGTGGAACAAGCAATAAACACAAACACTGAACAGTACACGGAAAGTGCTGCAAATTTACAAACAAGCATCTACCATAAGAATCCGCATAAAACTATGCACCTGCAACATATCTAATTACACGGTGGGAGGTGGGAAGTGTGTCGTCACTTGCATCATAGAGATTATAGATGGTGTCATTTGATGATTCTTTGTAGGAGTGAATACTACAAAGAGTTCGCCTAACTTGACTGATCTAATCACTGTCAAAACGCAGAGAATCGCTCTCAAGCCATAGCTTACCATTGCGCTACTTTCACATAGAAAGTAGGAAAAAACGGCAAGAGTCGTTGAAAAGTATTCCCTTTACACATCCTCAAAAGTCAAAACAACCACCATAAATGATATAGTAACTGTTGAAAAGTTCAGCCTAATAAGATATTTCTTTCCACCACCTCAAATGACCTCAACTTAGCAAACCACTTGCAAATAAAAATGCCGTCAGAGATTAACATTTTTGAACTCGTAAACAAGTCAAAGATTACGATTGCACAAGAAATATTATCTGCACACAATTTCACTCCTCAGGTTAGGGATAAAGATTTCCAGTTTCTGACATATTTCATCACAGGATTCACAGCCTGAAACAACTTTCTTACACCCTCAAACCAACACTACCATAATTCCTTTAATAAGCTGTTTCATCACCCTACATGGGAAATGCCACAATAATTTACAATTTCTATAATTATAAGAAACGAATCAATAAAAAGAAACATTTTCACAGCTAGCAAATGAGAAAAGGGTAAGGGCATAAACATACCGTTCTACTAGAGCAAAAAATAGAAACAGGTTTCCCAACAAATTTCTTGAACGCCTCCTGCCATATATAAATTAACGCATACCAAGTTACAAAATACCAATTATTGTCCATCAGCAACCAGTAATAATGCATGAATTACATAAACTTTAAAAAATTAATCTTTGCATTGAAGAGGTGAATCAAACTGAAAACATAATGTACCTATTACCTCATCTCTTTAACTAAGTGCCTAAAGCTACATTCCCATAGCAACAACATCAGCATTGTAATAAGCTACATTCCCATAGACTCCTGCCGGATCTAAGTGCTCGATCGAACAAAGGAATAGGACACAATGTACCTCACACTCATTCCTTTAGCTAACCCCAATTTGGTCAAACAAGAAGTCAATGATAACATCCACAACCAGACCTTGCAAATGGGTCATTTATGTACAAGCCGGACATTTCATGTAAGTGGTTACTGTCCAAGTCATTCAGGTCAAAATCAAGTGATGTCTACTAAGCCCTTTTCTCCTCTACGTATGTAAACTTGGGTCTCATCTTCGATCATTTGGGTAATTTTACGTCATTTTGGGATGGTTAGCCGTCAATCCAGTTTGAATGTACTTCCAAGTGGTTCTGTTCTACCAAAGCACGCATCTTGCCGTCTTAAAAGGTCTAAATGTACGCAGCCTTACCCCTCGTCTAGTTCTAGCAAACACGATGACAACTTCTTAGTAGCACTCAACATTCAGCAACGCCAGCATATCATCGTAAAATGCAAACTAAACCTACGACATTCCTCTGTCCTGATCATTTATCTACCTTTTAATTAAATAACCCATTTCTTTACCTTAAGTCCTAAACACTCCCCACAAAATTGGGAAAATGAGCAAAAGGGTAACTCAAAAATCATCATCCTAATCATTTGTTTACCTTTTCTTTACCTAAAGTCCTAAACATTCCAAATTTCCAAAACACCAACTAACCTTCTAACACTACCAAAAATAGGCAAAAGGGTAACTCAAAAATCGCCATCCTAATCATTTGTTTACCTTTTTCTTTACCTAAAGTCCTAAACATTCCAAATTTCCACAATACCAACTATTCGTCTAACACTACCAAAAATGGGCAAACGGGTAATTCAAAAATCGACGAAAATCAAACAAAACGTCGCTAAATAGACAGAAAACAAGTACCTGAAGAACCCCAACAACGGTACGTTGAACAACTTGTTGTTGTGAACCAGAAAAACGAGTGCCAATATACTCAATTGCTACCAAATATCTCTGCATATTTCCTCCTTCTTTCACTATTGTTTCCTCCTTTTCTTCTTCTACTTGTTCGTTTCGCTTTGCAATTTTCGACGGTCGTTCTGGTGATGCCGACGCTTGATCAAGTCGGTGTTTGGCGTCGGAAGATGGTTGATTTGCGGTTTCTTCCTCGATTGATTTCATTGAATATTAAATATTTCACTCAAATTAATCACTAATGTTTGGGGACTGAGGTTTTATATAGCCTTTGAGTTATACCTCAAAACATGGTTTTGTGGTCGGTCATTTTGGATCGGGTCATTTTAATTTGGTTTGTGATTTTTAGTTGTGTCATTCGAGATATTATTAGGTAATGATTTGAGTACGGTCAATAAGGCCCCAAAACCTCAATAATAATGTCGTATTTTTTCTAGCTTATTTTCAGTTCTATTTCGGCCAGTATTGTTCAGCTCATCTTGTCACAAAATTAACTCTTACTTCGTTTGCATTCCGTTCACCTTTATCTCCAGCTCAACTCCATTAATTAAGTTCAGCAAGACCTAACTAGAGAAATAAAAATATTTTTAATTAAAAAACCTAAAAGAAAATTATAGAGTTAAATTCAATGGGTCGAGCGGGTCGGGTCCGGATGGGTAGACCATGGCGTTTTACTAGGGCTAGTGTGGAATGCTCCACTTGCAATTAAAACTAAAAACCAATAATAAATAAAGGGTAACGATAAATTCACTACGGTTACGGTTTTCACTAATGCAAGTCAAATTGTGATAGAGTAACTAATAAGATACTCATATGATTAACATGTACTCCGTATATGAGGGGTATTATTAAATAAAAGGGTATGACGTTATCGTTGCTCTAAATGAAATAAAGAAATGATCAAATCAAACAATAAAGGCAAAATCTGATAATGGATGTCAAATATACAAATATGGATGAACACATGTTCTCATAGGTGACAAATATTTTTCATCACAAGCTGCAAGTGGAAGAACAAGTGGGAGAGAGATCACATACAAGCTTGTGACGATCACAAGTAAGATTTATTAATATATGAATAATACGAAGTATAAAAGCCTCATATATAGGGGTGAAATTCAAACCGTTTTAATATTAAAACGGATACTGGCCTTTTGTTGAGGAAAACTAGCCTAACAATAAACAGAAATTCTAATTTAAGACGGGTATTATCCGTCTAAAGCTTAACATGTGTCAAGTACATACCAAATCACCTCATATATTGCCTAGAAACTACCAAATTTTTTGTCTATATTGCCTTTATGTGGTAGTATGCTACCCGTCTTAAACTGAAGACGAATAGTGACCGTATGCCAGACTTACTAAACTATAAAAGCCACCAGAAGGCATTCACAATTCACATTTCACGTTTCTTTCTCTCAAGACTCTCAAGACTCTCAAGACTCAACAACTGTTTCATTCCACAACACACACAGTATCAGTCCATCTCATTAATTTCTTCCTTTCATTTCCTTGACTACTACTTGTACCATGACGTGTTCTGGACATCAAAAGGTTTCATACTTTCATATCTAAACTCTCTTTACTTTACCAAATATCTTGTTACATGTTATGAATTACTCGTCGTATGTATGATTGAATGATTAACTGCTACTTTATGTACGAACAGGTGACAGTAATGGTACTCAAGGTTGATCTTCAGTGCTCTCAATGCTACAAGAAAGTGAAGAAAATCCTCGGCAAATTTCCTCGTTAGTCTCTTTTTTATATCTTATACTCGTTTATAATGCATATATATATTCAAATTCCAAATCAAACAGGGCTAAGAAGTGTTAATTAATCATGTGTTGTTGACAACAGAAATACGAGACCAAATTTATGATGAGAAGCAGAACACGGTGAATATCACCGTGGTGTGCTGCAGCCCCGAGAGGATCAGGAACAAACTTTGCTCCAAAGGTCGTAAAACCATCAAGAGTATCGAGATCAAAAACCCGGCTCCAAAAAACCCTGCTCCAGCTCCAGCTCCAGCTCCTATACCCGACAAGTCACAAATGAAGAAAAACGAGCCCACATCCAAACCAGCTCCGGCTCTGAATGCAGCTCCAGCTCGTCAGCAGACACCAGTGCGAGAGCCTGTGGCCCAATGGATACCTGGATACCCACCTTACCCGCCTCCCCAAATGTACCCGGTATCAGTAGTATGTTGCGGTCCTTGTTATGAAGGTAGGCATGGCGGCGGCCCCTGTTACCATGGAGGGTCTGGGTATGGGTATGGGTATGGGTATGGGCCTGATCCTGGTTACTACAGTAATCGCTCCGATTACTTCACGGACAACAATCCTACCGCGTGTTTTATCATGTGAAAACTCAAGTTGATGATTCTACATACTGCTGATATGCATCGCTAATCATAATTTTATCTGTAATGTCTATATTTTAGCAGTCAGTATTATACATATCTATGTACACTCTACAGGTTATAAATTTACTTGTATGTTATAGAAAATACATATATATATATATATATATATATATATATATATATATATATATACACTTTGTAATTTGTATGAACTAAATTGTTGAGAAGAATAATTAATAAGGAGGTTTGCTAGTTACATTGGTTGCAGTCTTTGCATCAAGAAATCCTTCTTTGTTATGTCATCCCTTATCATTTGGTTCTCTAAAAAATGTTATTATCAGTTTATGACTCACCTGTATCGGGGGGAGTCTTTGAGTCGTGCGAGCGCACAGGACCCCCAAATTTTGAGCCCGAAATCAAAGTAAATTTACGATAAACTTTATTGTTTTAATAGATAAATAGTGATTTTTTTAAATATGGGGACTCAAGTTCACAACTTAGTACTTATATTTATTTACTTTTTACTCATCTAAATTTTATGTTAATTGATCATCGGGAATTGAGAATTAAGAAATCAAGTTTTACGGTAATTGAGAGTTAAGAATTTTTAAATTTTGATAATAAAAGACGAACGATGACCTGGACCATGGAGCCAATAACATTGTTTTTATTTTGCGCCAATAAACAGTGGGTAGAAATGTACTTTCAAATATCGTTGATCAAACTTAAAAGACTTCCAATTGCAAGATAAAATTTACTATGTCCGTCCCAGTCATTTATTTATTAATTTTAGAGTGTCTCATTCATTTGTTTACTTTTTTATATTATGAAGATTTTGTGTAACTAATTTGAACTTTTAATGAAAATATTATCCTAGTTTATAGGGGTCACATATTTAAAATGAACATGACAACGTCTACCAATATTTATGAGTCGTTCGTATGCATGTCTCCAAAATTGGTCATATACTCGTTTGACCGTGTTCTCATGTCGCTCAATGTTCAAAATTCCATGCAAGACCCTTCGATACGTATCGGGTACGACATTACCATGTCGAGTTATAGTAAAATAGAAATTTCATCAACATGAATGTGAAAAGATCAGATACACATCGCAATTTGTACAAGATTAGACGTACAATTAGTAAACAATTAGTCTTGCTTGTGAAAGATGTATACGTTACATGCATGTGACGGGTCAGATCCCTCTCACAAGCTTCCAAGTGGGACTTGCCCTCCCACTTGCAAGCTTGTGAAAGGAATCCGACCTATCACAAACTTGTGACGGATATTGACCGTCACAAATGAGAATTTATATTTAATAAATTAGAAAAGTGGTAACGTCGGTAGTCCTAAATGTGTTGAATTAGAAACGCGATATTGCGGTAACGTCGGTAGGTAGATGAGTGGTCGATTTGGCAAACAAATTTTATGGTGCATTTTTTTAGGGTTTATAGTAGTTGTCTTAGAATCCTTCCTCTATATGAATTGACTTTATGATGTTGGGTTGGGTTGGTTGGATTATGGGATGGCCCAAACGTCGACGAGGCTATCGACATTCGAGATGATAGTGAGAGTGGATTATAAGACTTGGGCCATTTTCACTTAAATTCAGTTCAGTTTAGTTCAGCTTAGTTCAGTTCAGTTCAGCACCATTCAGTTTAGTTTAATTCAGTTCAGCTCAGTTCAGCTCAGTTAAGTTAAGTTTCACTAAATTCAGCTCACTTTAGTTCTACTTATCTTAAACTTAAAATTTATTTAATATTAAAATTAATATTATTATTATTGTATTTTTGTAATTATTTTTTTTATTATAATCCGCAACTTATATTAAAATCAACAATAAGTTTACAACATATTGTTATTATTATTAGTACTATTTTTTTTAAAACCGCAACTTTTATTAAGATCAGCATCAAGTTTACAAGAAATTAGTGGGCAGCCGGGATACTATCTGAGCTCCCACTCACTTAGCAACATCAAAGCTAAACCTAGTATAAATATAAGCAACAACTCGAGACACAAAGAATTTCTGAATCCGCTTGAGCAAGGCAATAGCATTGATGTAGTTAAAATAGTTGTGAAGTAGGGATGTCGATCTCAGGGACGGTTGTTGTTCAAAATTTGATCTAAAAGTCTACTAAAAGTCTCTTGCAAGTCACAAAGTGATTTGGGTTTGGGTTTGTTGGCTACACTAATTACCAACAATCAAAAGCAATTAAAAACAACAAGAGGAGTCTAAAGCTATAAAGGTTGGATTTTTATCAAATAAGAGGGAAGACTAGGGTGAGTGGGTTCATATGGGTAGTAAAGTCGGGTGCAAGGGTCGGGTCTAATAGTCGAAATATCATCTAGTCTAGGAAAGTGAATCGAGGCTTCCGTTCTTACGATTCCTCCTCAAACCGACTCTAACTAGCTATCGCGTCACTAGATACGGCTTGCCAAAACTAGCGGTTCTACGAAAGACCACGACTTTCGATCTTATGGCATTCGAAACAAACGAAAGATTCATGCAAACTCAAGTAAGCATTTCATCAAACATGTTATAAGCATAGCATGGAGACTAGACAATAATCAACTATTAACCCCAACAATAACACATTAAACCATACAAGGACCCATAATCCCCCACATTACCCTAGCAAGATTACTACTCACTCATACTTGAGGGAAATTCGATATTTACTAAAGATTGTAAGAGGAAATCAACAACAACATTAAACATTTCTAATTAACAATAAGTAGATAACAATAATCGAAATGAAAACTTAATTAAAAGCAAGATTAAGTAGAGAAATTATACCCACTTGGAGAAAGATTAGAACTTTGATATAAATACCAAGATTTCGTCACAAATCCTTGAATATAACCCAAGTTCATACACTAAACCAAGTTGAAATCACTAATTAACCGACTAATTTGCTTAATTAAGGAAGATTAATACAAGATTAAAACTAATTCTATTGAAGTTTTAGATCTAGGGTTTCGTGCCCATAAATTACATAAGAGGGTCTATTTATAGGTTTACAAAATGAAGGAAAGATGGGCCTCGAGAAGCTTCATGGACTGGACAAGTCACGACCGTGAAATGGGTTTCACGGTCGTGAAACACGTCTCACGACCGTGAAATGGCAAGTCACGGTCGTGAGAGTATAGGCAGAATCAAGGTCGACTTTCACGAACAAGTCACGACCGTGAAGCTCATTTCACGACCGTGAGATGGGTTTCACGACCGTGAGATGAGTTTCACGGTCGTGAAACCAAATCCACGAAAATCCTTGCTTTTGGCAAAGCATCTCACGACCGTGAGATGCATTTCACGACCGTGAGATGCTCAATCTCCTTCTTCCTTCGCTTGACTTTGTTGTTTCCTTCTCGGTTTCGCTTGCCTTGACTCGGAAGGGCTTTGGCGCGTCAAGTAGGGCCCCCAAGGGTATGTGGGCCCCCTAGGTGTACCGTGGGTCCTCCGAATGATTCACCTTCTTCTTTGTTGATCAAAAGTAGGTAGAAATCGCCTCAATTGACGGTTTACCTACAAAAACACGATAAAAGCAAGAAACATGCTAGAAGAAGGTAAATCACGTAGAAACGCTCCTAGGGAGCGTTAAAGGCAAACAAAACGAGATGAAGAGGGGTGAAAATGTGGGGTGAAATGACACTATATCAAATCTCCCCAAACCAAACCCTTACTCGTCCCGAGTAAGGATGAACAATAGTCAAGACCCTTAATTAACTATGCTAAACCTAACCGATACAAGGCAATTAACGGGCCTTGCTCCGTCCCTTCAACTCACAACAAGGTATCCATGAGGTAGGACACCTTCTTGTAAGGCAAGTGGGGTCTTGCCAAAACTTCGATGCATTCAAGACAATAGAGCACACAAAACAAATGAGAATGCATCTACAAAAGCAAATGGCAACATGCCTCATCCATGTGCCGGGATTCATCTAAAATGGAAAAATTTCAAGCATTCAAATTCCTATGTATTTACTAGTTTTACAAAGAACTATGCCTAGAAAGATAGAAATAAATCACCTCTTTATTGTGTAAAATTAGTATATTCGTTCACGTTTACTAGAAAACTTTGTCAAGGGTGATAAAGGCGGGATGGAAAGTGAGGGCCCCATGGTGTTAGAAGACACTGTAGGATCGGAATTCCGCCTCTCACCTAAGTGAAAGGAAGGGTCGTCCCCTCTTAGCCATGCAACGTAGGAGTAATCATCAAGAAATGGTAAGGAAACGAGATGTTTGAGTTCTTATTTTGTTTCTTTTTCTCTTTTCTTTTCTTTTTTGTTTTTGATTTTTTTGGTGCTTGATTTGGGTGCCTTTTGAGAGCAAGGTGGCCTAGCGAAAGGTGTGCGGCGGAGACCAACAATAGGCAAATCCTCGCCGTAGCGACATCGAGAGCGACCCCATATGTATTGATGGTACTCTAGAAGAGCCTAGAAGTCTCCATATGCATTCCCTAAGCTAGGACTAAGGCAAAAAATGTGCAAAATTTCAAGCTTTTCTTTTTCTATTATGTTCGAACTCAATTTTTGGACTTTTGATGGGAAAATTTCCTTTTTGTCAAATGTAGTGAAATGTGATGATTGGACAATTGCATGGCCTCGAGAGTCACCTAGGAAAGCGTTCACCAAGGAATTTTCACACCATGGGGATGGTCAAGATGATAAATGCAACCCCTTGACTAGGCTCTAGGAAACGGTGCGAAAATTATACTAAAAATACACATTAAAAGGTGTTTCAAAATCTATTTTAATAGGCAAAGTGCTAAGCAAAAAGAGCATCTACAAGGGTCTATTCAAGCTTGTTCAATTTCCAAATTAGGCATTCCAAAAAGTTTTCCTAAATGCAACTACATGCCATGATCTAGAATTTAACAACATATATACAAACTAATGCAAATGCTCTAGTGAACTACGTGACAATTAATCTAATGAAACCCCCTAACAGCACATAACTCACACAACCGCCAATTCATCAAAATTCACACCGCAATCATCAACCAACTCCTCCAAAACTCCTCAAACCATAAGAAGTAGAGAAAGAAAGAAGGGGAAGAAATAAGAACGATCATACCATGGCGGTCTTCTTAATCCCTTCAATAAGTTTCTTAGCGATGTGTAGCGGACCTATGTATGGAGGTTAGAAGAAAAAGCAATGCAAATATATACAAAGTAAGATATAAACAAGCTAATTTTTAGGATTTTTCAAATTTTTCAATTTTTTTTTTGATTTTTTTAAATGGTTTAAATGCAAAAAATAAAAAATAAAAACTTATGAGAATAGTTTCCTATCCCCCACATTGGAACAAACATTGTCCTCAATGTATGAAATAGGATTATTGAAAGCAAAATGAAAACATGTTTTTGGATTTTTCTTAAAGTTTGAAGAAATAAAAACTTGTTTTTGGAATTTTTGATGAATATTCACAAAATGAACAATATATACAAGATGGTTAGTCATGCAAATGAACTAATCTAGATGAAATGCATGAACTAAATAAAAATCCTAAAAGTAAATGCAAAATGATATAATACAAGTGCATGATCCAAGTAAATGCAACTAAACTATACATGATGCATGAACTAAGCTAAATGAAAGGTTGTTTGTCAATTTGGATTTTTCATGGGGAGCAAAATAATGGTGTCCGATGGGATGGACACCCGCCTCCAATGTTGCCGAGGCCAACCAATAAAACACACAAATTACAAGTTAGAGAAAACAAATTATACAAATCAAAGAGAGGAGAGGAGGAGACACACACTAGAGGGGAGGGGTAAGATGTTAAACAAGCCACCTAGACACCACTCCGACTCTTCCAATTATCAAACAAAAACAAAAAACCTCTCAAAAGGTCTCCATCACATCCTCATCCTCATCACCATCCTCATCATCATCCTCATCATCATCATCTCCACCACCACCACCCTCTTCCCTGTTCCCTTGGTCGCCCCCGGTCTCCATGCCCCCTCCCCGGTTTCCTTGGTTGGGAAACAAAAAATCGGGTTGAGCCCAGCTTGGCATCAAATCGTTAGGGTCAATGTACCCTTGGTTGGCCAGCAAAAAGTAGTTGGGGTAGGAGGCATAATAGTTGTTGACCCGGTCTTCATGCATGTTCAGATGCATGTTCTGCATTAGACCGGTTAAGTAGTCGCCCTGGGGGGAAATGGTCGGGTCGGGGTGAACATACCCCGAGTAGTCAAAGGGGTAGGGGGGAATGGTCACGTAACTGGGTGGGGGGGTGGGGGAGCTGCATATGCGGTAGGGGGAAAGGGGGAACAGGCGCTGCTACCCGGGGCGCACTCTGACTCGGTCTAGAAACGGGTCGGGGTCGAGGCTGGGAAGACTCTCCCTCCTCCCTAGCACCAGTTGAAGCGGCCCGACCACCTGCCATCGTCACTGGCAGCAGGTAGCTGGGTCGCCCCATCATAGTGTTATCCCTAGGGGCGAAGGGTGCGAGTCTATGACAAGGAAGGTAAAAAGGGGTTGCACCCTTAATTACCCAAAGAAAACTCCTATTAGGGTCAAGCCTAATCCAATTTGAGTAGATTAGGGAATTCTCATCAAGAAGTGTCCCCCCCGTTAAAGCCACGTACCTCCCATCACTGTTAAAATTTGCGTCAAAGTGCTTGGCCAAAAAAGTAACCAAACCCCCCATGGTCACCGTCTGCCTACGGGCTATGGTGTTCTGACCCAACTTCCTCCATCTCCTGTAGATTTCATTCATTATGGGGTAGATGAAGTTATCCCTATGTCCTTGCACATTTAAGTGCGTCTCTAGGAGGGTCAAGTCTAGCTGGGTGAGGTAGTTCGGTTCTTGCCGCCCTAGGAAGGTACCCGACACTAACCTATGCCAAAAACGAGGCACAGGGTGGTGGATTAGGAGGGCCGAATTCCTACGGAAATCGACCAAGGTCCTACCGGTCAAAGCCAACCAAAGAGGGTTCAAATCATAGCCCTTTGGCTCTACAGTATTCCTTCTAGGAGGAAAACCCAACCCCAGAATAGCAGCAAAATCAACCATTGGGACAACATGTGAGGTATTAGCAAGACGGAAGCTGAAACACGGCACTTTCTCAGCATTTACTAAGGTATTTAAACTACTTATAAATTCTAGCGTGAGACTCCGATAGGAGAGCTCATGCATGAAATAAAGAGTAGTCATACCTGTGACCGCGAAAAAATTTCGCATAGCTTCCGTAAGGCCAAGACGACGTATGATGTCGTGGCATAGAAATACAGTGGGTTCCATCTCTAACCCCTGGATGGCAGCGAAAGCTTGTCTTTGAGCCTCCGTCTCAAAGACGACTTCCGGAAAACCCGGAAGTTGCTCAACCTCTAAGTCCTCGTTAGCGTCCGGGTTGTTTGACCCGCTGCCTCTTCGCCTCTTTGGTGCTCTTGCCGCTGCCGCTTTCCCTTTTCCTTGACCCACCATTGTTATCAAGCTTTTTCCCGAAAAAATTTTCTCAAAGAAAGCTTCTAAAACAATTGAAAATACTAGAGAAACCTTCAACTAGCCCCAAAACAACTTTCTATTAGAGTAGAAAGCAAAAAATAAACCCAAAAAATAGATCTCAAATTTTCGGATTTTTGAAAAACCAAGGTTGAAAATCGATTTTTTTTTGGTTTTTTGGTGTTTATAAGGGAAAAAAATGGTTCTCAAAGTGTTTAAAATTGAAGAATGAAGCTTTTTGTGATAATTTGGGAGAGATTTGAGTGAGTTTGGTGAGGATTTGAGGGAGTTTTGGTGATTTTTGGAGAGATAAGGGTTATGTGTGTTTGTGTTTGTGTTGTTGTGTGTTGGAGTGAGAAGATGAGGGAATGAAAAGAAAGAAGATAAGGAAACAAGAGGAGAACTCGGTCCAAGCATCTCACGACCGTGAAATGGGCTTCACGACCGTGAGATACCATTTCACGACCGTGAAGCTCATTTCACGACCGTGAGATGTTGATTAACTGCTACGGTATTGATTTTCTCCATCTCACGACCGTGAGATGCCATTTCACGACCGTGAAATGGAGAATTCGCGATTTCCTTGCTTTTCTTGAATTTTCACGGGCGTGAAACCAATTTTACGAGTGTGACTCGTCTTTTCGACTCTTTTTCTTCAAAATCTTCACCCTTAGCTCGATTTCTCGCTTCTTCTTTAGCATTCCGCTACGTTTCTTTCATTTCAACTTACGAAAACAATCACAAACACATTAAATCCCTCCCTCACACTCTCTTTGACAAAAATTACACTAAAAATGTACAAAATTAACTAAGTAACGGGAAATTGATTTAATTAACGATTCAATTAGCCAAACAAAAATTCGACCCTATTATCGTCAATTTAATCAATTTCCATGCAAAGTAAAATCTATCGAACACTAGTCAAATGAGTTAGGATTATATACAAATTTGTGATTCTTAGGGGACTTCACAAAACCCATTCTTGTTCAAAAATCAATGAGGAGTAGTCGGCTTGAGGTATAAAGCCTCGACTACTCCTACGAGAGAACCTTCCTTATAAAGCTTGATTCGTTGCCCGTTCACTTTGAATTTCTGGCCATCTTTGCTTGCCAACTCAAAATCCCCATATTTCCCTACCTCGGTGATCAAGAATGGTCCCGACCATCGGGATTTGAGCTTCCCGGGAAATAGCTTGTACCTTGAGTTGAATAGAAGGACCTTGTCTCCACATTGGAGATCCCTTTTGAGGATCTTCTTGTCATGAATGAGTTTGGCTTTTCCTTGTAAGATTGGGCATTTTCATAAGATTTGAGCCGGAACTCCTCATGCTCTTGTAGTTGGAGTAATCTCTTGTCACCGCTCAATTTCGCATCAAGATTTAGTTCTTTGATCGCCCAATATGCCTTGTATTCAAGCTCTATGGGCAAATGGCAAGATTTGCCATACACCAACTTATAAGGCGACATTCCAATAGGAGTTTTGAATGCCGTCCTATATGCCCATAATGTGTCATCGAGCTTTGAACTCCAATCTTTGCGGTGCTTCGAGACCACTTTTTCAAGGATAGATTTGATTTCTTTGTTGGAGATTTCGACTTGCCCACTCGTTTGGGGATGATACCCCAAACCGGTACGATGACGAACACCATATTTGAGAAGTAGTGAGTCAAGTCGTTTTTCATGAAAGTGCTTTCCTCCATCACTTATTAGAGCTCTAGGTACTCCAAACCGGGGAAAAATAATCTTCTTTAAGAAATTGATGACAACTTTGGCATCGTTGGTAGGGGAAGCCACCGCTTCCACCCATTTGGACCCGTAGTCTACGGCCACAAGAATGTACCTATTCCCTCTTGAAGAAATAAAAGGGCCTTGATAATCTATCCCCCACACATCAAACCCTTCCACCTCAAGAATCCCCCTTTGGGGCATCTCATTCCTCCAAGAAATGTTGCCGGTGCGTTGACAAGCATCGCAACTTTGGACAAAGTGCTTGACATCATGGAACATAGAGGGCCAAAAGAACCCGGATTGAAGTACTTTAGCAACGGTCTTGCTTGCCCCATGGTGCCCTCCATAAGGAGAGGAGTGACATCCTTTCATGATTTCTTCATGTTCCCATTGTGGTACACATCTCCTATACATCCCATCGCCACACTCCTTGAATAACAAAGGATCATCCCAAAAGTATCTCTTGGCTTCAAATAAAAATCTCTTCTTTTGATTGTGGTTGATGCCCGGTGGAAGGACACCACCCACAATATAGTTGGCAAAATCCGCAAACCAAGGTGCTTGATTTTGGATTGTTTCATGGATTGCAAAGAGAAAATCATCCGGGAATGAATCGTTGATAGGCATGTCATCCTTACTTCCATCATAGCTTAGCCGGGACAAGTGGTCCGCCACCGCATTTTCTGCACCCTTCTTATCTCTTATCTCCAAATCGAATTCTTGTAAGAGAAGGATCCATCTAATGAGGCGGGGCTTAGCTTCTTTCTTGGCAAGTAGATATTTGAGTGCGGCATGGTCCGGATACACAATGACTTTGGAGCCAATCAAGTACGAACGGAACTTATCAAGAGCAAAAACAATGGCAAGAAGCTCTTTTTCCGTCGTTGCATAGTTCACTTGTGCCTCATCAAGGGTCTTGCTAGAATAGTAAATGGCATGCAAAGCTTTATCCTTCCGTTGGCCAAGAACCGCGCCAACGGCATAATCGCTTGCATCGCACATCACCTCAAATGGCAATTCCGAATCCGGGGATTGCATGACCGGAGCCGAAATAAGAGCTTCCTTGATCCTATCAAATGCCTCAACGCACTCGTTAGTAAAATGGAAAGGGGTATCCTTGAGGAGAAGTTGTGTAAGTGGTTTAGCAATTTTGGAGAAGTCCTTGATGAACCGGCGATAAAAGCCGGCATGACCAAGGAAACTTCTCACCCCCTTGAGATTTGAAGGTGGGGGTAATTGCTCAATCACTTCCACCTTAGCTCTATCAACTTGGATACCCTTTTCCGAAATAAGATGACCGAGAACCACCCCTTCATTAACCATGAAGTGGCACTTCTCCCAATTCAAAACAAGACTAACTTCTTCATATTTTTGCAACACCAAGGACAAATTATGCAAGCACAAATCAAAATCTTTTCCATATACACTAAAATCATCCATAAAAACTTCCATGATAGATTCAATGTAATCGGAAAAAATGCTCATCATGCATCGTTGAAATGTAGCCGGGGCATTGCAAAGACCGAAAGGCATTCTCCTATAGGCAAAAGTGCCATAAGGGCATGTGAATGTGGTCTTAGATTGGTCAATTGGGTCAATTGGGATTTGGAAGAATCCCGAATATCCATCTAAATAGCAAAAATACTTGTTTGAGGCAAGTCTTTCTAAGAGTTGGTCAATGAAGGGAAGGGGGAAATGATCCTTTCTTGTTGAGGCATTCAACCTCCTATAGTCTATGCACATTCTCCACCCCGTCACTAACCTAGTGGGCACTAGTTCATCTTTATCATTCTTCACTACCGTGGTGCCACCTTTCTTTGGCACCACTTGCACGGGGCTAACCCAATCGAAGTAAGAGATTGGGTAGATGATCCCGGCGTCTAGTAGCTTCATGACTTCACCTTTGACAACCTCTTGCAAGGTGGGGTTTAATCTTCTTTGGGGTTGCCTTCTTGGCTCATGGTCATCTTGCATATGAATTCTATGCATACACAATTCGGGGCTAACCCCCTTCAAATCATCCAAGCTATAGACTATAGCTTTCTCATGTTTTCTCAACACACACAACAATGCATTCAATTGATCATCATCAAGGCTAGCATTTACAATTACCGGTTTGCACTTCGACTCATCAAGATAAGCATATACTAAGTTAAAAGGAAGGGGTTTAAGAGAAGGAGCTTGTACCTCTACCGCGATGTCTACCGCACAAGAAGTTTGGATGATAGACTCGAGTCTTAGAAGTTGTTGTTCATCAAGCTCTTCTCCCTCCAAAGTTGCTTCAAGCAAGTCGAACTCAAACCCATGTAGCTCCTCCATGATATCCCTTGGCTCTAAAGTCAATATAGCCTCCAAAGGGTCCCTCATAAGGAAACTAGGTGTAACTTCTTCAACGAAGGCATCAATGATGTCAATGAAATAACATGCTTCTCCAAGATTGGGAGGTTTCATGGCATTTTGCAAGTTGAAAGTGATTTTTTCATCCCCCACCTCAAGGGTTAGCCTCCCGTGTTTCACATCAATTACCGCTCCGGCGGTGTGCAAGAATGACCTCCCAAGAATAATGGGGATTTGAGAATCCTCCGCCATATCAAGAACAATGAAATCCACCGGGATGAAAAACTTCCCAATTCGAACCGGGACATCCTCCAACACACCCAAAGGTTGCTTTGTAGATCGGTCCGCCATTTGAAGTGTGATGTTTGTGCATTTAAGCTCCCCCATGCCAAGTTTTTCACAAATAGAGTATGGCATCACACTCACACTAGCTCCCAAATCACACAAGGCCTTGTCAATGGTAATGTTGCCTATGGTGCATGGGATGGAGAAACTACCCGGATCCTTCAATTTTGGAGGGGTTGGGTTTTTTAGAAATGCACTACATTCACCGGTGAATGCCACGGTTTCAATTCCACTTAATGACTTCTTCCTTGTAAGGATGTCCTTCATAAATTTTGCATAGGCGGGGATTTGAGTGATGAGGTCGGTGAAAGGAATGGAGACCTCCAAGTTCTTGACAATTTCCATGAACTTGCCTAGTTGCTTATCAAGTTTTGTCTTGGCTTGTCTAGAAGGAAAAGGTAGCCTTATCACAATAGGCTCCTTAACCTTCTTGTTTGTTGTTATCACATCATCATTCTTTTCAACAACAACTTGCTCACTTGAAGAGCACTCTTCCTCCTTATCTTCCAATTCAACAACCTCAATTTCAATTTGCCCATCATCTTCCACTTTGTCTCCCTCTCCATTATCATCTTCAATTGGCATTCTTGGCCCCTCATAACTCTTTCCACATCTCAAATGTATGGCATTGGCGGTTTCATTTCTAGGTGGGTTACCTTGAGGAGGTAATTGACCCTTTCCCCTAGAGGAACTCCCCGAGGCTATTTGAGTCACTTGAGTTTCAAGCATTTTATTGTGGGCAAGGATGTTATTGATGATAATATCTTTGGCTTGGTTATCTTTTTGCAATTGGAGACTCGCTTTGTGAATGTCCAAGTTTGGATCCCCAACTTGTGGTTGCATGGGAGGTTGATTTTGTGGTGGTGGGTTGTATTGATTTTGGTTGTATTGTGGTTGATTGTAGGAAGGTTGGTTTTGATTGTATTGTTGTCTTTGGAAATTTTGTTGATTGTTTCTCATGGGTGGGGCAACATATGGTTGTGGTTGAGGGTTTTGAACATTTTGGCTTTTGTATGAGATATTTGGGTGGTTCTTTGTGTTCTCATTGTAGAAGTTGGAGTAAGGGGTTCCTTGCCTATAAGATTGAAAGGCATTTACTTGTTCCACGGATCCTCTACATTCTTGGGGATCATGACCAAATGTTCCACAACATTCACAAACCCCTTGAGGTACGCTTGGTGCCATCACCATAGCATTCACTTGTTGCATAGGAGGTTGAGTTAATGAACTTTGAGCTTGTTGGAATAGAGCCGTTTGTTGGTCCATTTTGAGGTTCATTGCTTCCATATAAGAGCTACGTTGAGCTCCAAAATCGGCTCCCATTTGGGTAACGGAGCTCACTTCATGTCTTCCCCTAGGAGTTTGCCTTGGCCTACTAAATTGTGAGTTATGGGCCGCCATCTCCTCTATTCTTGCCCAAGTTTGAGCATCATCTACTTCCGTGAACCTTCCATTTGATCCCATGTTCAAAATTCCTCTCGCATCTTCATAAAGTCCATTCCAAAATTGTTGTACTAAGAACCACTCACTCAAACCATGGTGAGGGCAAGAACGAATAATCTCCTTGAATCGGTCCCAAGCTTCATAGAGTGACTCTTCATCCCTTTGCTTGAACCCGGTTATCTTAGCTCGCAACATATTTGTCTTTTCCGGTGGATAGAACTTTTGATAAAAAGCTAGAGCTAGCTTCTTCCATGAGTCAATACCTAGAGCGACCTTGTCAAGACTCTTCAACCATCGTTTTGCCGCTCCAATAAGAGAGAAAGGAAACAAGACCCATCGGATTTGGGCTTGAGTCACTCCCGTTTGAGAAACGGCATCACAATAATCACAAAAAGTCTCCATGTGTAGATGAGGGTCTTCACTTGGCATACCTCCAAATTGGTTTCTCTCCACCAATTGGATAAAAGCGGTTTTAGCAATGAAATTTCCGGTGAGATTTTGTGGTACGGGGGGTGGTGTTTGGAAGAGTATCTTCCGTGGGAATGGAGTGAGATGAGAATTTAGGCATTCTTAGAAGAGTGGGTGGTTGGATGTCTTGTGGGATGGTTGGTGGGATTCCAAAAGGATTCACAAATTCCGCAATCGGCACAATATCCTCCCAATTCTCTACACCTGGATGCTCAATATCTATCTCGTTACTTTCCCGAATTTCCCTTTCTTCAATTGAAGGTAAAAGCTCCTCCGTTGTGATAATCGGATTTGAAGAAGAGCCTCTACTTGCGGTTTTGAAGACTTTGCGAAGTCTCCTAAAGGTCCTTTCGATCTCGGGAGCGATTGGAGGTTGATTCCTTGGGGGAGCTCGCCTGGGCATACAAGAAAACTAAATGTAAACGGTGAGAATGCCTTGAGAAACTAGGTTTCTCAAGACAAGAGGCAAAAAAAACTAAAGCAAACTAAAAACAATCAAATTAAACATACACCGTCCCCGGCAACGGCGCCATTTTGATGTAGTTAAAATAGTTGTGAAGTAGGGATGTCGATCTCAGGGACGGTTGTTGTTCAAAATTTGATCTAAAAGTCTACTAAAAGTCTCTTGCAAGTCACAAGGTGATTTGGGTTTGGGTTTGTTGGCTACACTAATTAACAACAATCAAAAGCAATTAAAAACAACAAGAGGAGTCTAAAGCTATAAAGGTTGGATTTTTATCAAATAAGAGGGAAGACTAGGGTGAGTGGGTTCATATGGGTAGTAAAGTCGGGTGCAAGGGTCGGGTCTAATAGTCGAAATATCATCTAGTCTAGGAAAGTGAATCGAGGCTTCCGTTCTTACGATTCCTCCTCAAACCGACTCTAACTAGCTATCGCGTCACTAGATACGGCTTGCCACAACTAGCGGTTCTACGAAAGACCACGACTTTCGATCTTATGGCATTCGAAACAAACGAAAGATTCATGCAAACTCAAGTAAGCATTTCATCAAACATGTTATAAGCATAGCATGGAGACTAGACAATAATCAACTATTAACCCCAACAATACCACATTAAACCATACAAGGACCCATAATCCCCCACATTACCCTAGCAAGATTACTACTCACTCATACTTGAGGGAAATTCGATATTTACTAAAGATTGTAAGAGGAAATCAACAACAACATTAAACATTTCTAATTAACAATAAGTAGACAACAATAATCGAAATGAAAACTTAATTAAAAGCAAGATTAAGTAGAGAAATTATACCCACTTGGAGAAAGATTAGAACTTTGATATAAATACCAAGATTTCGTCACAAATCCTTGAATATAACCCAAGTTCATACACTAAACCAAGTTGAAATCACTAATTAACCGACTAATTTGCTTAATTAAGGAAGATTAATACAAGATTAAAACTAATTCTATTGAAGTTTCAGATCTAGGTTTTCGTGTCCTTAAATTACATAAGAGGGTCTATTTATAGGTTTACAAAATGAAGGAAAGATGGGCCTCGAGAAGCTTCATGGACTGGACAAGTCACGACCGTGAAATGGGTTTCACGGTCGTGAAACACGTCTCACGACCGTGAAATGGCAAGTCACGGTCGTGAGAGTATAGGCAGAATCAAGGTCGACTTTCACGAGCAAGTCACGACCGTGAAGCTCATTTCACGACCGTGAGATGGGTTTCACGACCGTGAGATGAGTTTCACGGTCGTGAAACCAAATCCACGAAAATCCTTGCTTTTGGCAAAGCACCTCACGACCGTGAGATGCATTTCACGACCGTGAGATGCTCAATCTCCTTCTTCCTTCGCTTGACTTTGTTGTTTCCTTCTCGGTTTCGCTTGCCTTGACTCGGAAGGGCTTTGGCGCGTCAAGTAGGGCCCCCAAGGGTATGTGGGCCCCCCTAGGTGTACCGTGGGTCCTCCGAATGCTTCACCTTCTTCTTTGTTGATCAAAAGTAGGTAGAAATCGCCTCAATTGACGGTTTACCTACAAAAACACGATAAAAGCAAGAAACATGCTAGAAGAAGGTAAATCACGTAGAAACGCTCCTAGGGAGCGTTAAAGGCAAACAAAACGAGATGAAAAGGGGTGAAAATGTGGGGTGAAATGACACTATATCAACTTTTAATTCACTCGAATCATACACACTCAAGTCATAACCTTATAAGCTAGGTTTCTTATTTTAATTGACTATTTAATGATTAAGAAAGTAAATAAGAGTTCAGTATCATATGCATGTGAAAAATGAATGAAAAAATTGAGTTTTTGGCTGAAAAATTCGAAATGTAAGTCTCATTTAGGAAAAGAGGTATTGATTTGTTTAAAAACATGTTTTAAAAGGGAGTTATTTGGATATAAAGTTATAAAAGGGAGTTGTTTGAAAAAGGTTGATTATATAAGGGAGTTATTTGTAATTTACTCTCTATATATATATATATATATAT
Organism: Heliosperma pusillum; assembly: GCA_022085475.1. Lineage (NCBI taxonomy): Eukaryota > Viridiplantae > Streptophyta > Magnoliopsida > Caryophyllales > Caryophyllaceae > Heliosperma > Heliosperma pusillum. Next base: position 164,748 of record JAIUZE010000459.1, read on the forward strand.
ATATATATATATGATATATGATATATTAAATATAGATTATCTATAGAAAAATCTAATGATATTTATAGCAAAACTTACAGTGTTGACACAGTACACAGAATGCCTAATAAGTTTTATTCTTGAAAATTGTAGTAGAAGTTAAAGAAATCTAGAATTATTCATTAAAGAACTGTTAAAACTTATCAACTAAGAAAATATCTTAAAAATATTTGTTAAAAAATTTCTAGATACATAACAATTAGATAGGTGATATGTCTAAAAAATTCTAGATACTTACAAGCAAGAGTGTGGGAGAATCCTAGATACATAAAAAGTGGATAGCCAAACTCAAACGCCATTTTCGCAGGGTTCCAAATATCTGCAATATTCCCTCATGGTCGTTGTCCCTGATAATGCATAATGCTTCGCAAGATGAGATTCCGCCACATAAGACCACACAGTATCAGTGGCATCTTTTAACACGTCATACAACCAGATATCCCCTGAATCATCCTCTTTTAATTGCAATTTACCTTAGTTATCCGTCAAGCAATTAATCGTATAATCCCTCGAAATCAACGGCGTCTTTAAAATTCTTTATCGAACTCATTTTTTAAGGTGGTTATTGATTAATTTAGCTTTAAATTTCATTTCCTGAATTAGGTGCTTAGTGCGAATTTACTTGATTTAAGGTGCAAAAATTTAATACTTATTTATTTGTTAAAAATACTGATCTGGATTATCTAATAGAGAATTCTAGAATTATCCATTCCAAAACTATGTCAAGACATATCCAGTAGATCAGAGAATTCTAGAATTATCCATTCCAAAACTGTGAAACTATGTCAAGACTTATCCAGTATACCGAATACAGCTTAGTCTACAAGTGGAGAGGTGGTATGTCAAGACATTTCTAGATACATACAAGTGGTGCGTCAACAACTAAGGCAAATAGAGAAGTGATATGTCGCTATGTTGGCTATATTTTTCGATTTACAATTTTCAATGCCTAAATTTGTATAAAACAATGGAGTACAAACATATTATTGTCGAGCTTAAGCTAGACGATAGGCCAGAGTCCAAATGCCATCGGGAACTCGTTTGTGTTGGTGATATTTCCAAAAGTTATCATGATGACGTAAGAACTAGAAGTTACCTTTAAATCAACACGACAGCAGTATGACAATTAACTTTTGGAAATGAGCTCCATATCATCATGACCTTTGCAGAACGATTATGGTTAAAATTTTCAAGATTGAATGGCAGACCTTCATATAGTTTCATATAGTTCTCGATGGCATTTGGACTCTGGCCTACCGTCTAGCTTATGCTCGACAATAATGCGTATATACTCCATTTTTTCAAACAAATTTAGGTCTTAGAAAAATGTAAATCGGCAAATATAGGCAACATATCGACATATCACCTCTTTATTTGTCTTAGTTGCTGACGCACCACTTGTACGTATCTAGAACTTTCTCGACATACCATGTGACACCCTCGAATTTGCGGAAAGATAAACAAGTAATTTAAATAAATAAAAGATGAGAATACGTTTTTAATAGGTTCACTTTAGTGAAAATCGGTAAATTTTAAAACCGGAACCTACCATTAAATATATTCATCATAACAAAGGTTTGTCTAAAGGAAAAAAAAGGTC